>JADLZL010000118.1:0-63451 GCA_015844335.1 Chrysopogon serrulatus | reverse complement strand
CTACCTACAAGTAGGGCTTTGACTAATGAATTCCACGAGTTTTGGTGAATCAATGGTTTTGCAGGTGAATACTAGAAATGACACACTTTTGAGCTACACCGCAACATAGAATGCAAGATTGGATGCCACGGTGATACAGGAACATTCCAGAAGAAACGAGAAGACACGAGACCAAAGCGGAGGACCAACGGGAGCCAGGCCAGACCGGCCGGTCCGGCCCTGGACCGGTTGGTCTGGGGTGGGCCCCACTTACGGCCCGGTTCGCCCGGTTTACTCCACCGCCTTTGAGGATTGATCTCCACCATCCGCCAATGTCGGTTTGATCCAAGGGCTCACGTTGATTCGCCAGGGCTATAAAAGGAGAGGCAACCCCCTAGGGAGGAGGATCCATTCAGAAGAGAAGAGCTTTAGCGAGAAATCCTAATTAGGATCCTTGGAGGTGTCCCTTAAATGGATATCCTCCTGAGTTAGCATTCCAAGAGAGAGCTAGTTTATACCTCTAGAAGCTAATTCTTCAGAGATAGAGAAATAGAGTTAAAGAGAGAGTTTTGGAGGAGTATCGGCCTGTCGGTGCTACCTCTACGGCTTGTATCTGAGATTACTTCGGAATCAACTTCTGAGTTCAAGTAAGTAACATTGTTTATCTTGTTTTACTGGTTTGTGACTCTTTTGAGTACTTTAATTCTTGTAGCTCTTGGGTTAGAGTAGTATTCATAGTGTAAGCGTGGTGCTTAGACTCCGTTACTCGTAGATGTACCCTATCGTCCGGATTTGGTCGTAGCTCACGGAGGTGACTTTATAGCTCTGTTGAATCTTATATATTCCACTATTCCGTCGGTAGGCTGAGCAGGAGAATAATTGGTAGTCGGGTTACAGTTTTGCCTGTGCTCCTCTATCCAATTCCCCAGTAAAGCATCCTAATCATAACTTACTTGAGCCTAAACTAGAGGCCTTAGTTGTCCCCCCTCTATATCCCTACCTTCTACAGCCTTGTTTGCTACTCAGGTGGTTAAGCGTAGTTTAGAAGACCCTCACACATCTTCCTTTGGGTTCGATATTAAAACTGGGTATACTTATCCGGTGAAGTGCTACAATGTATCCGTGCGCTTGAATTATTCAAGAGGCATTAATAGATACCAACAAGCATTTACGCACCGTTCTTGGGGAAGATGTCGCTGAGATCACTCTGAACTTATATTCACCTGTATCATAATCTTATCTTTTATTTGTATACTATCACTCTTTACCTTTTCCATTTCTCTTTACCTTTTCTATCCTTTAATGGATCAACTTAATTCCACGCCTATCTATAAATATAACTTCACGAGCCTACGCTTAGAGCTAGAGCCGTCCTGAAAGCCTATCCTAGCCTCTGACTATAAGCTACGCCCGTGTTTAATAGACATGGTCAGAAACCAATCTTTCTCAGGAGAAGATGATGCTAGCCCTTATTCTCACCTCAATGAATTTGAACAAACCTGTGCGTGTTTGCGCATTAAGGATATGTCCGATGAGACTATCCGATGGAAGCTTTTTCCTTTCTCTTTGACTGGAGAAGCTAGACATTGGTATGATCTCCACGTTGAAAGTGTTAGAGCTGACTGGAGAGCATTATATGCTGAATTCTGCCTCCAATTCTATCTTATCTCTAAGGTAGTAGATCTTCGCTTAGAAGTTCTATCCTTTGGACAAGGGAAGAAGGAGACTCTAACTGAAGCCTGGGAACGCTTTAACTATCTTACTCATTTTGGACCTAGTCTATCCATACCAAACCCATTCTACTTCAACATTTCTATAAGGGTCTGAATAAAAAACTTCTAAATTCCTCAACCTTGCTTTTAGAGGATCATTCTTGCATATCACTTTCGATATTGCGAGAAATGTCCTTACAAAGATCCACGAAAATGAAACACCTTTGAAGAAGCCAGTAGAGGAAGAAGATTTGATAGTTGATCAGGAATCCATACCTACCATATCCAAACCTACAACTATCAACGAGCCTGAACCACCGGAGGAGGAAGAAATTCTACTTCCAGACTTCATGCTCGAGATCGAGGATGATATATTCACTGATTATGGAAACACCTTGAATTACTACACCATTAGGAGACTACAGAAGCCGAAGAAGTCATCACCTAGTGAAGAAATCTTAGACCCTTTTGATGAGGCTTTCCTCAAACAAAATGCTAAAGAGCTTGTGTCGATTATAAGCAATGATTGGTTGGAAGAATCAGAGCTTTCCTCTGATGTCATCCGAGTTGATTTTACATCAACTACCATACCTTGCTAAATGCACAAGGGTTCTTTCAAAGCATTATATAATTCTGTTGTGGAAGTTAACATCATGTCTGCAACATATGCTCAAAATCTTTTAAAAGACATGCCCTTAACCCCAACAACAAAGTTGTTGAAAAGTCCTTTAGGCCACGTTCTCTCGAGTTTGGGAATCCTCTATGTCTTACCTATTCACGTCAAAGGGATAAGAGTTCATTTGAGCTTCTATATCTTTGATGTCATAGAGTTCGACGTATTGATTGGATAGCCTATAGAGAGACTTTTACAAGAAGGACAAAGAGAGAATCTAAACATTAGCTTTGAGAAGAATTTTAATTTGCCAATATCCATAACTCGTGCTCTCAATAATGAGACTGAGTCACTTTCTGAGCCTGATCCTATGGAAGAAGTCTTAGAGACAACCTTTGAATCTTCTCTCGAGCTAGATTTCGATGATGATTCCGAACCACTAGATGAGGAAGGAGATAGTACGCTAGAACCTGACCCTCTAGATGAGTCTGAGGAACCACCTAAGCCTCCCATAGAACTCAAACCCCTGCCTTCTGGTCTTAAATATGCTTTCCTAAACAATGATCGAGAATCCCCTATGATAATAAGCGATAAACTCTCTGAGGAGGAAACCTTTCGATTGATTACAGTCCTAGAAAAGTATAGATCTACTTTTAGCTATTCACTCCAAGATCTCAAAGGAATCAGTCCTGTTCTTTGCACCCATCGCATTTCTACAGATCCTAAGATAACACTTTCTAGAGAACCACAACGTAGGTTGAATAATGCGATGAGAGAGGTTGTTAAGAAAGAGGTTTTGAAACTGTTACATGCTGGAATCATATATCCTGTGCCATACTGTGCCATACATTGGGTGGGTAAGCCCTGTACAAGTTGTGCCAAAAAGGGAGGTATGACAGTTGTTAGGAATAATGAGAATGAATTAATCCCACAAAGAACCACCACTGGATGGCGGATGTGTATTGATTACCGAAAGCTTAACAAGACAACAAAGAAAGATCATTTTTTACTTCCCTTCATTGATGAGATGTTGGAGAGGTTGGCAAATCATTCTTTCTTCTGTTTCCTTGGTGGGTATTCAGGATATCATCAAACACCGAGCCATCCAGATGACCAAAGCAAAACTACGTTTACATGTCCATATGGAGCTTATGCCTACCGTAGAATGTCTTTTGGACTATGTAATGCTCCAGCTTCATTTCAAAGATGCATGATGTCTATATTTTCTGATATGATTGAAGTGATAATGGAAGTTTTCATGGATGACTTTTCTGTATATGGAAAAACTTTTGATAAATGCCTTGAAAACTTAGATAAGGTTTTGCAAAGATGTGAGGAAAAACACTTAGTCCTTAATTGGGAAAAATGTCAGAGAAGGAATAGTGCTTGGACATTTAGTGTCCGAAAGAGGGATAGAGGTAGACAAAGCTAAAATCGAAGTGATTGAACAACTGCCTCCTCCCATTAATGTTAAAGGAATTCGAAGCTTCCTAGGTCATGCAGGTTTTTATCAACGGTTCATACATAACTTTTTATATATTGCTAGACCTCTAACAAACCTGCTAGCTAAAGATGTTCCCTACGAATTTGATGATGCATGTTTAGAAGCTTTTGAAACTCTTAAGAAAGTGCTCATCTCTCGCACCAATCATCCAACCCCTCGATTGGTCGCTGCCTTTTGAATTGATGTGTGATGCAAGTGATTATGTTGTGGGGCGCTTTTGGGACAAACTAAAGCCAAGAAGCATCACGCAATTGCATATGCTAGCAAAACTTTGACAGGACCTCAACTTAGTTATGCAACTACTTGAAAAAAAGCTTCGGCTATTGTTTTTGCTATAGACAAATTTAGATCTTACTTAGTAGGAGCAAAGGTAATTGTTTATACTTGATCATGCTTGCTCTTAAATACCTGCTCACTAAGAAAGATGCTAAACCACGACTCATAAGATGGATTTTGCTACTCCAAGAATTTGACTTAGAAATAAAAGATAAAAGGGGAGTAGAAAATCCTGTTGCCCGATCACTTGTCTAGAATGCGGTTCAAGAATATGCGGAACTACCAATCAATGACTCCCTTCGAGACGACACACACTCTACGCTATCTCCAGATCGGATCCCTGGTACACGAATATTGTCAATTTTATGGTTGCAGGATATGTACTACCAGGGGCAAATAGGAGAAACCTCGTCTATGAAAGCCGTTTACATATATGGGATGACCCTTATCTCTTTCGAGTATGTTCTGATGGACTACTCTGAAGGTGTGTACCCACTGAGGAAGGATTACGGATTATTGAAAGATGTCACTCATCACCATATGAGGTCATTATGGAGCGTTCCGAACTCATGCAAAGATTCGGCAAAGTGGATTCTTTTGGCCAACCATGTATGAAGACACTAGGAACTTCATCTGAAGATGTGGAGCATGTCACAGGTACGGCAATATCAACTCGAGAGATGCCATGCCACTTACCAACAATCTTCAGATATAGCTCTTTGATGTCTGGGGAATTGACTACATGGGACCGTTTTCAAAATTAGACAACTATGAGTACATTCTAGTGGCAGTTGACTATGTCTCAAAAGGGGTAGAAGCCATGCCATGCAAAGCTGCAAATTCTAAAAATTCCAAGAAGATGTTTCATGAGACAATATTTCCAAGATTCGGTGTTCCAAGGATGGTGATCAGTGATGGAGGAACTCACTTCATTGACAAGGACTTTCGTAAGTACTTGATGAAGCAAGGGATCCAATATTATGTTGCTACTCCTTACCATCCTCAAACGAGTGGCCAAGCAGAGACTTCCAATAAGCAAATCAAAAATATTCTATAAAAGACAGTCAACGAGATGGGAACTGTTTGGAAGGAAAAGCTATCCGATGCATTATGGGCATATCAAACAGCATACAAGACACCTCTTGGCATGTCACCTTATCAGCTTGTCTACGGCAAGACCTGTCACTTACCAGTTGAGCTTGAGTTCAAAGCTCATTGGGCAATTAAGAGATGGAACATGGATTTAAAAGCTGCCAGGATAAAAAGAAAGATGCAACTCTCAGAATCAGATGAATGGCGAGAAAAGGCATATCATAATGCAAAGATCTATAAAGAGAGGACCAAAAGGTGGCATGATAAGCGAATCAAGAAGAAGAGTTTCAGCCCCAGAGATAAAGTGCTACTATTCAACTCCAGGGTAAGATTATTTGGGCATGGTAAACTACGAAGCAAGTGGGAAGGGCCATTCACGGTGGTAAATGCATCATCACATGGAGCAGTGACACTTCAAAATAACGAAGGTACGTTATTCAAGGTAAATGGCCAACGCCTTAAGATTTTTCTAGAACCTTCTAGACCACCCAAAGAATTAGATGAAATTTATTTTTTAGCTTTTCCCTAATTTATCAAAATATAAAACTCCATCGTGAATTGGGCCGCGACAGGAGAAAAATTGGAGAGATAACGGGCGAAGAATGCATCCCGCGGAAGGGCACCGGAAATCGGGCCAGGGTGGGACCGGCCGGTCCCACCCCTGCACCGGTCGGTTCGGCCCAAGCCGCCGCCTCGGGTCTCCGCCTCTCGGTGCGAAGCTTGTTCCATTAGGGTTTCGGATATTCTACTTTGGTGCGAATCCGCGCCGCTTTGTTCACGGTAGATGCTTGGGATAGATTAGGATGAAATGCCCCCTACCTCAAGTTACCAGGACTATATAAACACCCCCTGGGGTCATTCTCCACTTATCCCAAGAGCTCTCCTCTCTCAACCCATAGCAAGGAAGCTCTCCATATCTCCACCTTCCACAAAATGGCAAGCCCAAACCATCCCTACACAGTCAAAGAGCCAGAGGAAGTCCTCCCACTGGTGGTCATCCCGCCAAAGCAGCTGGCGGTGGTGCCCCCGAAGGTGATCGTCCCGGTGCCATCGAAGGAGGTCGTCCGAGCTCGACCTCAAGGAGCTCCAATGGAGGAGGCCTTCTACGCCTAGGCCATCAGGAGGCCTACCATAGCGCCACCAGCTCGTTGACCGCTTCTGGAAGATAAGCCACGACCGCCAGGTCAACCTAGCATTGCTCTCCCCCAAGGCACTAAGTTACTACCTCCTAGAGAGGGGGAGAGGCTGCTAGGGGTCACCACCAAGTTTGGGATGGTGACCGGTGCAACGTACACCACCGAAAAGGAGCGAGTGACTCTGGATGGTGTGCGGGTGGACCTCAGCAATGTGAAGTTCCATCCACCGCCAAGAGCCAATCCGGAGCCCCCGAAGAAGAAGGCGAGGACTGCCCAGCCCCAAGACAACCTCGCCTGTCCTTGGCCATCTTAGAAACAAGAATAGATCTCCAGGCCCAAGCCCTGTCTGATGCACTAAAGGTCATTGGGACCACTATGCAACGCGTAGGGAATCTAGACGTCAGCCAAGAGCGGCTGCGTAGTAAGAACAAAGCGCTAAAGGCTAGGGTCAAGGAGCTAGAAAAGAAGGACCAGAGACCGAGATAAGTAGGCACATGTGTAATAAGTGTTAGTTAATTTGCAAGATTGGTTAAAATTAGTTCGCTTAGTTATTTCAATTCATTCTTTGTATAATAAATGTGCCTAATGATAATAAAGAAGTTAAGTCTTTAGAGTCATCATCTCTCTGTGGATATATGTTTGTTTTATCTCCACCTTGTTGTGCATAAAAGAAAACAGGAAACAAGTGTGAGGGAGACAACCCATAGGAACTCAGAAGGAAAATCATTCAACAGGAACCAGGTACGTACTCTAAAACACTCTCATTTGTTGGCACTGAGTTTAATTGAATATCCTTTAATGAAACATGATTACATCTCAAGGATGATTAGCTTAGTCATGACTTAAGGCAAGAATCACATAATTCATCTCCTGTAATAATTGCAGCTGTTGAGAACTCTTTATAGGGACCCCATGCCTCTTAAGTTGTTAACAAGTATAAGATAGTAGAACATGAGAACCTAAATTTCTATGCCTAGTTATTGGAGCATTTATTTTAAAAACTTAAAAACAATAGCTATGCTACTCCTCTATGGTCTTCAAACGCCTATAGAGCCATACATGATCATAAACTTTCTACATAAGTTGCTTGTCTTGCACTAAGCTCTGTCAGCTTTTGAGACCCGTGTTGTAGAGATTTATCATGCTCTCAAGATCAAGATCCACTTACATTCCATATATATGCACTATCCCTACACTGGGGGTAGGCGCAACCTTTTCCATCTACATAGAAAATGTGCTGCTCTTACACTGAGGGTACGCACCCAAAAAGACTTTTGGTAGGATCTCGTTCACCTATGCTCTAACATCATTAGGAATCTCTGTCTTGCAAGAAGTTTTTGTGCAGGATGACATGGGCTATGCAAAAAGAAAAAGAGAGAAAAAATGGACAAGGGTCCAAATGTTAAAAAGAACAAAAGGCACTTATATGCCTATCTCTCTAGAGAAGAAAGAAAAAGAAAAATTTAAGATAGCTCATTGTCTCCAAGCACTCCAATTCAAGCAAGAGAGATATATCCTTCAAAGTATGAGCATGATAGAATCAGGATAGCCACCATATATTCCACACACATGCACATCTTGATCTAGGAGTATGACACCTCTCTCCTTGGGACTCTTACGCTGGCTTAGTGACATGTAAGGTAAGTATATTATTCCTTGCCAAACCTTTGAACTCCACATAAGCCTATTAGAGGTAGGTTGCAAGGAAAGGCATTCACTCATCGATGCCTAAGAATCCATAAATACCACATATAATGCGTGACTGGAGAGTACCACATTGAGGAGCAGGTAAGCTATGCTTTGCTTCAAGAATTTTACAAAAATCTCCAATGGACTTAGCAGTGAGATAAAGGTAATCTATTCAGCTCTTCTACTTTTCAACCCCCAAAGTTGCATGGTAGACACTTTGAATCTCACAAAGGCAAGAGTGACCAGGAATAAGCTTATGTTGATATCTTTGTGCGGAGTTATGCCTAAAGTTATCCAACCTTTTCTCGAGGATGAGTAAAAGCTTAAGTGTGGGGGTATTGTTGACGGTCCTTAACGTTCAAATCCAACCGTCAACTAATCTTTCAAAGTGACATAAAAGTAATTCATCTACCTAGAAGTAGGGCTTTAACTAATGAATTCCACGAGTTTTGGTGAATCAATGGTTTTGCAAGTGAATACTGGAAATGACACACTTTTGAGTTACACCGCAACATAGAATGCAAGATTGGGCCTTCTGGCGACACGTAAACATTCCGGAAGAAACGAGAAGACACGAGACCGAAGCAGAGGACCAGGCGGGAGCCGGGCCCGGCACCGACCGATCGGCCCCCGGACCGGCTGTGCAGGGTGGGCCCCCACTCGCGGCCCGGTTCGTCCGGTTTACTCCACCGCCTTTGTGGATTGATCTCCACCGTCCGCCAATGTCGGTTTGATCCAAGGGCTCACATTGATTCGCCGGGGCTATAAAAGGAGAGGCAAACCCCAGGGAGGAGGATCCATTCAGAAGAGAAGAGCTTTAGCGAGAAACCCTAATTAGGATCCTCGGAGGTGTCCCTTGAATGGATGACCTCTCGAGTTAGCATTCCAAGAGAGAGCTAGTTCTATACCTCTAGAAGCTAGTTCTTCAGAGATAGAGAAATAGAGTTAAAGAGAGAGTTTTGGAGGAGTATCGGCCTGTCGGTGCTACCTCTACGGCTTGTATATGAGATTACTTCAGAATCGACTTCTGAGTTCAAGTAGGTAACATTGTTTATCTTGTTTTACTAGTTTGTGACTCTTTTGAGTACTTTAATCCTTGTAGCTCTTGGGTTAGAGTAGTATTCGTAGTGTAAGCGTGGTGCTTAGACTCCGTTACTCGGAGATGTACCCTATCGTCCGGATTTGGTGATAGCTCGCGGAGGTGACTTTCAAGCTCCGTTGAATCTTATATATTCCACTATCCCGTCGGTAGGCCGAGTAGGAGAATAATTGATAGTCGGGTTCTGATTTTGCTGTGCTCCTCTATCCAATTCCCCAAAGAAAGCATCCTAATCATAACTTACTTGAACCTGAACTAGAGGCCTTAGTTGTCCCCTCTATATCCCTACCTTCTAGAGTCTTGTTTGCTACTCAGGTAGTTAAACGTAGTTTAGAAGACCCTCACACATCTTCCTTTGGGTTCGATATTAAAACTGGGTATACTTATCCGGTGAAGTGCTACAACGTATCCATGTGCTTGCGGAATTATTCAGTAGGTATTAATAGATACCAACAAACAACAACCCATGTTTTAAATTTGTTGCAATCCTTCGGGTATGTGTCCACTGACATTTTTGTAGGAAGTAAAGAATAAATGTCTGTTCATAGTTTAAAACAAAAAGGAAGGAGAACAAATGTATAGAAAGGACTAAGACAGAAAGAAATCAATGTGAGAACACTTCGAAACTTTCTACACTTTACCATGATAGTGGACCAATCACCCTACAAGACATAAGAGACCTTCAAGCTAGTAAGAGTAGATTGACCAGCTCATGGCTTCCAACCAAGATTGAGTGAAGAGCGCCAATCAACCCGCAAAGAGGAGGGAGGAATGCATCGGCTCAAGGAGGTAGACATGCTTTCATGCGCCAAGATAGACCTGCTCATGAAGAAGTCAAGAAAAAGACCACAAATGGGAAGAAAAGAAATAAGAATAGGAGGCAAGTGAGAAAGCAAGTCCAAGTAGACAAGGCCGTTGAGTATGAGCATGACCACCTCTTAGCTTCACCATTTCTAATCAAGAGGGAGGACCCGGGCATGCCGGCCATTGATTGCGATATTGATATGCTCCTTCTATAACGCTTTTTACGTGACATCGGATCAGCTGTCAATATCATGCCTAAAAAGATATATGATTTATTATTTGATACACCTCTATACCCTACCTATATACAAATTGCGGTGACGGACAACACGACGAGATTTCGGAGGGAGTAGCAAGGGACATTATGGTCAAAATCCACACTCACTACGTCACGACCGACTTCATGATCCTGGACATGGGAGAAAAAGATGAGACACCCATCATCCTTGGGAGGCTGTTCCTCAGCACCACCAATGCCATCATCTATAATGGATTAGGCCAAGACCACTTCCAATTCCTAGGAGAGAAGGTATATTTTCATTTCAAAAATTATAACTCTCCCCGGACCGGCAACTTTCATCCAGTCAAGAAAAGACGCTAAGCGCCGAAAAGAATCGCTCTCCAAAGAGCAAAGTTGAGGAGGAGGCAATTAAAGAAAAATCTACTACACCTAAGGAACATCCTCAACCTACAAAGGTATGGAAAGAAAAGGTAACCTCCTCAACTGAGTCATTATCACCAGGAGGTCCAGCGTTAGGGTCCCCATCATCGGGATCCGATGAAGGCCCCAGGAGTGACGACGACGAGAAGTCTTGTCCGAAGGACTCTAAACTCCGAACCCTTGCCATAAGGTAACAATGGTAGTTATCCATTTACTTTCTTACAGTTTAAATTCATAGTTAGTTTTTATCATCCTTATACTTATATAGAAAATCACAAAAACATTTGAAAAACTCAAAGTCCCATGTGGCATCCCTGCAGTGCAAACTAAAGGAGAGTTCACCATGGTGGCCTAAAAAATAAAATAAAATTTAGCACGCATATTTTCTTTCTGTTCGATAAAAAAAATCTAAAAATAATCATTAAGCATCTTGCTGCATTGTACGCACTATAATAACCTTTAAAAACCTCTCACAACAACTAGTCCATGAAACGGCTAACCACTAACTGTTTATCCTAACCCGTTCCACGAGTTTTGGTGTTTTGTGAGATGTTTGCTGCAGGATGACTCTAAAAGCTAGTCCACCTAGGAATCATCATCTACATCACTCAAAGTATACCTTCCCAATACACAGACTAATCACTGTGTAAAGGAAGCAACTTCTTGTTGGATAAGATTGAGGTTCCCGGCTACACCAACTCTTGCAAGCATGAGCTCCATCGAGAGGACTGCTCAGCTTCAATGCTGAACCACAATAACAACTAGCTTGGGGAAAGGCATCCCCTAGGTATCCAAGTAAGTGTACCTACACGATTATCGAGTCAGTCATAAAAATTAAAAAATACCAAAAATATATGGGCATATGAAGGTCCATGCTTTTTAGAGTCTTTAGAGTCTTGTATAGTATGAGTCATTGAAAAATAAAAAACCAAATAAAAATATTTGTCTAGATAGAGTCAATAAAAAGGAAGCTCTCAAGATGATCTGAAATGATGATAAGTTGCTCTGTTACAACACCTTTGAAGTGCCTAGAGTTTAGACATAAGTTTTCTCAAGTTTTAGCTCTAACTATTTTGACATGAAGATTTACTCTGAGCCTAAAACTTGTGGGTTGCATATGCTTGAACTAAGTCTAGGTATTTAATTGATCTGATTGAGAAAGCCTGAGCTGCTATCTATCTTGTTCTAAGTGACACTAGAGTTCTGGAGATTTACCTTTTGAAAAAAATACAAAAAATATGATGAGTTCCTATATGACAAAGCTTACATTCCCACCAGAGCCAAATATGATGAGATAGGTTAGTTAAACTTCCACATACATGCTGCTTGTCATGCATTGAGTTTTGTCAACCTTTGTGACCCTAGTAAGAAATTTGTCATGCTCTTGAATCAAGATCCACCTCTATATGCACTACTCTATATTGGGGTAGGCGCAACAACATGCCATTCCATCTACATCTATTCCAAAAATGTTTTTCTCCTACACTGGGAGAGAACACCAAAAATATTCCCATTAGGATAGCCACCCAATAAATGCTCCAGGTTTCTATTGCTATCTCTCCAAATCCCTAAGTGCCAAAAGGAGTGCTATGAGCTATGCAAAAAGATATTTAAAAAAAGAAGAGAGAAAAGGGAGAAGGAAAGAAAAAAAATGGATAAGTGTCCAAATGCTGAAAACAAATGAGTACTTAGATATCCGACTCCCTGAGAAAAAAAAAAAAAGATAGCTCATAACCTCTAGCTAATTTTCAAAGTCCAAGAGAGAGGCATTCAGGGAGCTGAATAGAATTAGGTTTCACCATATATCCACCATATCCATCCACCTATACATCTTGATTCGGTTGTATGACTTATTTCTCCATGGATCCATTGTTTGACTTTACAACACATGCATTGCAAGTTTGCTCTTTCAAGTTTTCTCCTTACCTATGAGCTCCACATAAGTTTTAGTTATAGGACGAAAAGAAAGGCAACCATCATCACTGCCTTGGTGAGAATCCACAAATACCACATATATTGATAGACTTAAGAGTGTCATACATGGGAAGCTCTGAGTTTTATTTGAAAACCTCTAAAAAACTTCAGAATGATAGTTGAGCGAAGAGCTTGAGACATAGTACTTAGGAGAGATCTTTCTGTCTATCAAGTATTCAAGGCCCAAGGAAGAGCTGATATGCCCCATAGTCAAAGGTAACATGAGTAAGTTTGAAAGTCAGCTCGGTTATTGCTTAAGCTTGCAGAAGAATTTTTGTCTGAATGCAGGTATACTTTTGAGGAGTTACTTTGAGGTTGTGACAATGCTCTAAGAATTACGAACATCTATATCTATTTCTAAGTTCCGCTTTGCTAAGGGACTAGCAAAGGTTAAGTTTGGGGGAACTTGTTGACGGTCACTAATGTCAATTATAAAGCATCAATTATCATTAAACATGACATAAAATTAAACCATAAAGCATAGGCATAAGGTTTTGATCTAACGAGTTCCACGAGTTTTGGTGAATCTATGTTTCTACAGGTACATACTAGAAAAGCTACCAAAGTTGACCTATATGACAGTATAAAAGTATCTCAAATGATGGATTAGAATTCACCATTGCGACGGGCTCGTCAAGACGATCAAAACGGATATATCATTTGCCATATTCAGAGTCTTGGACGAAAAGATATCGCACCTTGAAGCGGCATGTTGGCATCTCAGAGCGTTATTAGAACAACAACACTACAAGATGTATGGTACTTGATTAACTTGTCTTTAGCAACTAGCCACTACCTCTTACCTATACTCCTAAACATTGAACTAGGTTGTCATCCCCAATTATATAGCTAGGAATAATTAATGGTACTAATATTAATCTATCATTTTATGTGACTAGGCAGAAATAATAATGATGTATAGATGACGAATGATTACGCAAAACAGATGCATAATTATACCATTATAGCATTTTACCTAGAGTATTACCAGGATGTCGATTTATATTTATACCACTGGGAAGGTCTAGCTAAACATATAATCTATAGCATTGATGACACTTATATGCAATGAATGAGAGATGTAACCAATGTCATGTTCTACTCATAACAGGAATAAGTCACATGATAAAGATATATATATGATAAGCATAGATCAGTCATCAATAATAATACTAATTCACTTAGAGCAATCTAATTATGTTAACGTCGTCTAATCAATTAATAGAGAAATAACTCCTAAGTATTCAAGCTACAGTCAAAGCTACTTCATTTAATGCAAGTATGTCTAATAATCATGGCTAAGTTATACTACTATAGTTCCCTAACACATCGGAGCAATATACAGGAGAAGATGAGTACAGGAACCTGCTCTTAACCTGACAATCCCACTCTACCAATCCACCATACGGAGAAAGGCCTACAAAGGACTCAATGGGTCTGTCACGCCCACGATCTACCTCACTACCCGGCACGACTGGGGATACTCGCAGATAAGTAATGCATCTAGGCACCATGCCTACACACAACCTACCACTCACCAACCGATCGAATTGTTGAACGCTATACGAACCAGTGTATGAATGTAATAGCAAACTAACTATACTAGACATATCAAAGTAGACAATGAATAATGCAATCAAGAACATAATAATGAAGAATAATATTGCTAGTAATGATCGTACAAACGCAGATATTACAATAAGAAAGAAAAGCTTAAGAACTATACCAGACTCTTCTCTTCTTGACAACGTCGGGAATCCAAGATCGATGAAGAACTTGACTTCCTCTACTCTAGATCTAACTAGGCTAAACTATGAAATAGAAGGGCTCTGGATGAACTAGGGCTTCTTGGCTCTGGATGACTTGATCACCAAATGACTTGAATGAATTAGGGTTCCCCTAGGGGGGTCTGACCCTGTTTATATAGCCCGGTAGGATGCACGATGACCGTAGGATCAAACTGACTTAAGGAACGGCTAAGATGAACCCTCAATGGCGGTGGAGGAAGACTCAGAAAGGGGGGAGAAGGTTCCCCCCCTAGGGGGCCGGCATGACAGGTGGGGGGCCGGCCCCACACAGAAGTGCCTCGCGCTCCCCTTTGCTCCGGTGTATTCGGATCCTTCTAGAGTTGTGTAGCGTATTCTTGAGCTGCGGATAATTCCGAGATGTATTTTGATAATTAAGTCCTTTTCGCCGTTTTTGGAATAGTCCCTAGAAATTGATAAATCACCAAAACTCGTGGAAATTGTCGATAAAACCCTAGACTTCTAGATATTTATGTGTTTTTGTGTCTAATGATTTATTAAATGTTGACGCTATCCACCGTCAACAACTCCTTCAAGCTTACCCTTTGCTAGTCCCTTAGCAAAGCGTAGAGAGTGGATCGGGGAGTTGCTACAATGTTTTCATGCCGCAAAAGTACACATGCTTTCAAATAGAAATTCTCCTCCGGATTAGACAAAACTGCTCTAACTTTCAAACTTTCTCATTTTACACTGTAGCTATGGAGATTTTTAACTTTCACATGGGTCTTGAGCAATTGAAAGATAGAACAATCAAGTCAAGCACTATGTCTCTAATTCTTCACTCAACCAATATTCCAGAGTTTTTGTCAGTTTTTGAAATAAACTCAGAGCTTAATTGTATGACACCCTTAAATCTCTGAATATGTGGTATTTATGGATCTTACTTGAGGCATTCATGTTGTCATGTCCTCCTATAACTAAGGATTATAGTGGAGCTCATAGGAGTGGTATTAAACAAAGGTGAGCATACATGCAATTCATATGTTGTAAAGTCAAACAATGGATCCAAAGAGAGTCAAGTCATACTATCAAACCAAAATGTGCATGTGTATGGAATATGGTGGATAGGCGAATATATGGTGGCTAATCCTAATTTTACTTTTGCTCTTCGACAATAACTCTCTCTCCTTTTTACTTAGAGCTTTCACGGGGAAAACATGGGCTATCTTTATTCTTCTTCTCTTTTTTTTCTTTCTTCTCTCCCTCTCTTTTTTTTAGGGAGGCGGGCATCTAAGTACCCATTATTTTAATTGCTTGGACACTTGTCTATTTTTTAACTCTCTCTTCTTTTTAAATAACTTTTCTTTTGCATAGCCACATGCATCCTTTGAATACAATAAATGATTAGAGAGACAACAATAAGCACTTAGAGCATTTAACAAGGGTTGTCTTATGAGGTATATTTTTGGGTGTTTACTCCCAGTGTAGGAGAAAAACATTTTTAAGGTGCACCTAGGTGAAAAATGAAGAATAATTGCGCTTACTCTCTGTGTAAGATTAATGCATATGTGGGTGGAGTGTGTAAGTGATCTAGATTTTAAAAGCATGACAAGACTCTCATAAGGTATAAAGGTTGACTGAACTCAATGCAAAGCAAGCAGCATGAATAAGCAAAAGTTTTCCTAACCTAAATGTACATCATATATGGCTTTGGTAGGAATTTAAACTTTGTCATACAAGAGCTCATCATGTACGATTTTGGATTTTCAGAAGATAAATCTCCAAAACTTAGTATCGCTAGGAATAAGATAAATAGTAGCTCAAACTTTCTTATATCATATCCATCAATCACCTAGACTTAGCTAAGTATATGCCTCCACAAGTTTTAGGTTCAGAGTAAATTCTTATATCAAAGGAGTCATATCCAAAACTCAGGAGAACTTAAGGTTGAAAACTAGGCACTTAAAAGAAATTACGGCAGAGCAACTATTCATCATTTCCAAGACAAAATTTCATTGTTCTTCATTTGACTTTTAACAAACTAGACAGACTTTTAAACACACTCTATGATCACACCTTAATAAATAGCTAGAGTATCTTTATTTGGTTTTAATTATTATTCATCTTTTTATTTCTTGTAACTAATGGACTCACAAAAGACTCTGCAGACGTGAACCTTTATGTGCCCACATTTTTTTGGTATTTTACGACTATAAGATAGACTTGATAATCGTATAGGTATACTTACCTGATAACTAGGGGATGCTCTCCCCCAAGCTAGATGTTGTCGTAGTGGAGCGTTGAAGCTGAGTGGTCCTCACGGAGGAGCTCATGTTTATAAGAGCAAGTGTTGCCAAAAATACTTCAATTTCATCACCTAAGAAGTTACTTTCTTTACACGGGGGTTTCGTTGTGTATCGAAAAGATGTGCTTCAAGTGATGAAGATAAAGATACCTAGGTAAGCTGGCTCTTGGAGTCATCCTGCGAAAAGCTCTCACAAAACACCAAAACTCGTGGAACGAGTTAGGATAAAAAGTTTAGTGGATAGCCATTTTAGAGGATTGGGTATTGTGGAGGTTCCAAAGTATTTTTTATGATGGCGATATTGCGGCGGGATGCTCAATATATTTTTTTCTTGGATTTTATGGGTTTATATGCAGAAAGTACATGATATAATATATTTTTTTTGTTGTTAGGCCACCACAAAGTGAGCACTCATACAGTTTTTATATCACAAGAGTTTCATATAGGGCTTTAAGTTTTTAAGATGCATGCAGCCTTATGCATGCCTAGATATTTTTGTTATTTTCTATGCAACACTAATATAGAAAAGTAAACATGCTAAAGAGGGAATAAATCATGTGATGCAAGAAAGTAGATATAGATAACTACCGATGTTACCTCATGGCAAGGTTTCGTCTTTTTTTTTAAGTCCTTCGAATAAGACTCCTCCTTGCAGTGGTTCAAGTACTTCGGTTTGTTCTTTGAAGATGAGGATTGAGGTGGCGTCTCCACTAGTGGCGCTTCCAATGGTGGTGCCACCTTCTTCTTTTCTTTTTATTAGCATCTCAAAGCCAATCTTATGTGTATCATTGTTACTGGTTTAGAACTTCCACTTGTATCATTTGGGGAATCTCCCCACACTTTGCTTGAAGTGTGTTCTGCTCATAAAGACAAGATAGAGATCAAGTGCATAGGCTCTATTGGTGGGAAAACACCAACGGAACCAGAAATTTATTCATTCTCTAACCTTAGGCACAATAAGATTGATGTCTTTTCACATTGTTCATTTACATCTTGGGTGAGAATATCAAAAGGATGAATATGGCATTTAAGCTTATGAGATAACGGAGTGGAGTTACTTAACCTATAGAAGGATGGTTCATCTTTATAAGTTATCAAGATTAATATGATGACTATCATCTTCCAAAAATAGGATATATCATATTTGAGCTCATTTGGTTAAGATTGAGATTAAGAGAATGGTGTTATGATGTGTACTCCAAGATCAAGAGGAAATGATGATCACTTACCTTTAAGATGTTACCTTTATTACTGGAGCATGATGACACCATGTGGTAAAGGATAGATGAATTTCACTGGTCTTTTCCTTCCTTGCATCTTGGGTTGTTTATTAGCATCTTGTCTCATATGTTGTATTCCTTTCTTACTCTTCTAGCCTTCGCTTCTCTTATTTTCTCTACAAAAAGGATTAGTAGACAACACATACCCGAAGGAATATAATAATTAAGGTATGGATCGGTGGCGGATCTAGGATTTTATATCAGGGTATGCCCCACAAAAATTTTCATATACAATTCGATAAAGCCATTTGCCAATTTGATAAAAATATGCAAAAAAATGCAATATTATTTAGTATATATGCATCAAATAACATGGTAATTCTTAAATTTGAAGATTAGGTTGAAAGCCTCCACAAAATAGTTCAACACTTTGCTAATTACTAATTTAAAATATATAGGCATAAGAGAATTAAGAGACTTCCAATGCTATTGTGTCTAACTTTTTTAGCCGATGTTTTTTTAAGGCATTCGATTATCTCACATGCGATTGTGACTAGAATCACAAATGATGTAATCTGCTATGATTATAAAAATCACATGATATGAATATCTCCGATGTTTGGTTAACCAATCAAATGCAAAACTGTTACACGTGAGATCTACAAGCATATATGGTTGCCGGATGTCATAGCAAATGAAATACCGCAGCTTCTTGGCCTAGGTAATTCCGTGCCGTCTCCTACCCAAACCCCGATCCGACCTACTAACAACGATTAGCAAAATTGGACACCGCCTCCACTGGCCGGGCACGGCCAAGTCTAAGGCTTTCGGTAGGTTCTTTGGCGGCGGCGCTTGGCGGCTTGGATGGGATCGCGATTTGCAAGTCATGACTTCAAAGCGGGGCGTGCAAAAAAAGGTCGGCGTGCAGTTTGTGAAACATCGGGATTTTTCTTTTGCATTATTACACCGATATATATATCGTGATGGGTTGGACGCAGGGTATGCCGGTGCATACCTGGCATACCCTGTAGATCCGCCCTTGGGTTGAAAGGAACCTCAATCAGACGGCACACACTTTAGCTAGACAGGCTCTTCAAGCCACTTTAACTTTGCCGCACATTCCGAACGTAATTTGCTCTAATGCTGCTCACAACAGGCTGTGTCCTGTCCGTGACTACATGCAGTCTCTCTACTTGAACCGTGTTTACATTATCTCAGCTTCTTGCTGTTGAAATAAAATATCTTGGTCCCTTGTAAAAAAAAACATTTTTATCGGGTAATTGACTAATGGTAATAGCACCGACATTAGGTAGGAATTAAACACAAAAAATAAATAGAGAATGAAGAGGAAGGGCTCCCCCACACAGGCACGCACGAAGGCGTGAGGGCGACCTTGGTTGCTTCAACGAAAAGGGAGGAGGAAGTGCCATCGGGCTCCAGCCGGGTGGGATGTGGCGGCGGCGGTGCGCCGCCACGACCCCTCGGGCGACATGACCGGAGATCGCTCAAGGTTGCCGCGGAGCGACGCCAAAGCTGCCGGCCGGGCGCAAGCCGGCGGTGCTCGGATGGGGTCGCGTCCACAGCCGAAGACGGCGCAGAAACGACGGTGGGGGGCGTGCTCCTAGGTGCCGTCGCCCCAGCGCTTTTTTTTTTCTTGAGGTCGTGTCGGTGGGGCGCTAGTGCGATGGATAAGGATGGACCTGCTTGGGGTACGTGCGTGGAGGCCATCCGCTCATAGGCCTCACGATCCGACGTCGGGGAGACGCATCGTTCTTGCAACAATGTCACGTGAGGAGAGAGCGTTGGTATACAACTTAAGTGTATAGTATTGCAATGGTCTGCAAATAGAGTTTGTGGCATTATCTTTGCATGTACCGTGATAGAGCATAAAGTTTGCGGTCGGCAATGGGAAATAAAATAAACGGTTTGCCAGCGGCGGCGAGTCACAAAGATTATATGAAAATCGCTTGAAACTAAAGAATATCATTGTCGGTTCCATGGAGATCCACCGGCAGCGCACAAAGATTATATGAAAATCGCTTGAAACTAAAGAATATAATTGTCGGGTTCCATGGAGATCTGCCGCATGGTAATGGGAAACAATGTTTTTATCGGGTAATTGACTAATGGTAATAGCAATCGACATTAGGTAGGAAGGAAAATATTTACCTGTTGAGTACCTCTTGAGAGTCAATCAGTCAAACTAATTCTTATAGAGCAAGTGGCTAACCCCCATCATATGAAATTATGAAGTCATGAACATATGGTGCAGCAACGGTGAGTCACAATAGGCAAAAAGGTCTCTTTTCCACACATTGATTCTCTAGAGGCGGTTGCTAGTAACATATCGCAGGTCATGGAAATAGTCATCTCCACATATAAGCAACCGAAATTAGTGTAGAACTGAATATTATCAATAATAATAAAATCTAGGCCGTAGTTATAAACTTTGTATTAAAAATGAACCGAGATATAATCGAAGGCTTTAGTTAGATAATGGGTAGTGCAAAGGAATAACCAAGACCTAGTATAGTATATGCGACCATGACCAAATATGAACTATTCAGCAATAGTAAAAGAGAATCATGTTTGAAGATAGATGCACAGATTCTCAAATGAACAGTGACATATTTTTCAAGACAATCAGATCCTCATATGAACAAATCTTATACGACAAAGAAAACATGAAGTGTTGGTAACCTACTGCTGCTTTGACAGGAAACAAATGAAAAGCATTAAACACAAAAAATAAATAGAGAATGAAGAGGAAGGGCTCCCCCCACCTAGGCACGGGATATTTAAATTTTTGCCATCCTTATGGATGGCAACTCTCCCATTGTCGACTTTTAGCGAGCCCCTACATATTTGCCATCGCAAGCAGTGATCGCCATTCGTTTATGCCATTTTCGCCGATGTGGCGAGCCAAATGGGCACGCCCGGCGTGGAAGGGACACTGGCAACCCTAAATCGGCACGGGAAATGACCGTGGTGCCCTCACGTTCTTCTCTTGTCCCCATCCCCTTCAGCCGCACCCAAATGCCACGCCCCGGAGCTCACCCCCGCCTCTCTCTCTCTCGGCTTGGCGGCCGTGGCGGCGACAGGACTCTGCGGCGGCGGCGGGCGCTTCCCTCTCCCTCCTCCCCTTCCATCTTCGCTCGCCATGGCTCGCGGTATGCGCCCTCTTCCTCTAGGAGCTTAAGCCGGTGGGGATCCTAGGCGTATTGTAGTGCACCGCTAGGGTTTCGATTCGATTGTAGTGGTGTCCGTCTTTGATGTTGAGTAGCATGTGTTGGTGTTGTAGGATGCATTCCAGTTGAATAGAAAGTGAACTTGGTAGAGCCCTTGTTTTCGATCTTAACCTTTGACGATGGAGCCGAATGACTGCCCTCCTGAGTAAGTTGGTCACTGTATGTGTTGTGGTTATTTATAGATGAATCTGTGATAACGTGTTTCATTGTGTCAGGATTGATCCTGACAATGCGTTTAGAGTGCACGTTAGCGTTGCTAAGTTCACTGCAGATCTTGATTATGGGACAGTAGAAATGGATGGCCTGCAACATGATGTTTGGATTGATCTTAGCAGTCATTGCTCTTTGTCTCTTTTTCTTGAGAAAATGGCTTCAAAAACAATTTGGGGGAGAGGTCAGTAGATGATTGTATGTGGTCTTGACAAAGAAAGTGGTGCAGAATGGAATGTTACAAGTGATCAACAATTTAGGGAAATGGTGGAGGCTAAATGGGATGAGATGGAAATGTATGTCAACTGTGAAGTGTTAGAGAAGGACTAGGTTTCCTCCACACAGAATAGAGCCAAAGCAAATGCAAATGCAGATGCAAATGTGGCACATGAGGCTAGTGTGCATGCCACATCTGGTGTGACAGCAGACCAAGGAGAAGCACATGTATGCACAGATGATGCTTCTAGCAGTCAGGAGCATAGTAAATTAGATGATGTTGATGTTGATTGGTCTAGTTTCACAATATTACCTGATGACAAGTTTGATGGTGATGCTACTGTGTTGATGGATGAGGAACAAATATATGAAGCCATGGGGTTAGCAAATGATGTTGGTCCAGCCAGAGATTCCAGTTCGATCATACCTCCTAAGGCTGCGAGAACAAATGGATGCAGCAGCTATCCCTGTTGATGACGGTGAACCAACCGAGCCCTTGCTTGTCTATGATAGAGACAATCCTAACATGGCTGTAGGTACAATTGTACCCATCTATGCCCAATTCAGATTGGCGGTGAAGCAACATGCTATAGTGAAGGAATTTGAGTTGGGCACGTAGAAATCGGACACACAAAGGTTTAGGGGTATTGCAGATCAAAAGGATGCCCATGGATTATTAGGGCTAGGACTCGAAAAGATAAGAGTGTCGGGGGTACATTGCTAACTATTAATTTTTAAGCATGCAATTGTTGTATTGATTGTGGTAATGTCTATTGTTTAGATTACATTCATGCTGAATTTTTCTATTGTAATGAGCTATGTGTATATTTGTTTGTTTTGTAGATACAAATAAACAAAGGCACACTCACACGTGCTTCAAGAAGAAGAGTTCTGAACAGGATGGCATCACTAGGGTGGGTAGCAGAGAGAGCTATTCCTCTACTTAGAGAGACTCCTTCCATGGGGGCAAAAGATGTGAAGTTTGAGCTTGACAAAAAGTACAAGTTGGACATCAATTATCGATCGTGCAGTATGGTACTCAAAGGGCTGCGAGAGAAGCTTTTTGGTAAGTGGGATGATTCATTTGATTGGTTATTCAGATTCAAAGCGTAGATAGAGCTTAGGTCCTCGGGAAGTGTAGTGGAAATATATATACCGTGACAAGTAGGGTGACAAGGTTCATTTCGGTGAGATTTTTCGTGCATTCAAGGCAAGTATAGATGGGTTTTTAGAGGGCCGCAGCCATACATCGATATAGATTCCACCGCTATCAATGGACAAAGGAATGGACACATGCCTGTAGCCACTGCAATTGATGGGCACAACTGGTTGTTCCCAATAGCATTTGGCTTTTTTGAGTCTGAGACCAAAGACAAGCGGATTTGGTTCATGGAACAGTTAGGTAAAGCTCTAGGGCCTGTAGATAACTTGACCGTCATGCATCGATGCATGCAAGGGGCTGGAGGCTGCAGTCAAGCATGTCTGGCCAATGGCAGAGCAGAGGGAGTGTTTTAGGCATTTAATGGATAACATGAAGAAGAAATTTGCTGGTACAATGTATGGAGGGTACATGTGGGCAGCAGCTAGAGCATACACAGATGAGAAGTTCCAGAGGGTGTTTGCAAAGGCACTTGAAGGATCTGCTGAAATCTTGCCTTGGTTAACTCAACATCACAATCTCAAGTGGTCTACAAGCAAGTTCTCAGAAGGGTGTAAATGTGACTACATCAACAATAACCTTGCCGAAAAGTTTGGAATGCATGGATCAAAGAATTCAAAGACTTGCCACCACATTCACCGGGTGATGCTATCAGGATCAAGACACTTGTCTTGTTTGAGAAGAGGAGGAAGATTTCACTGGCTATGTCTGGGGGTACCTTGCCTGCTGTTGTACACCAGTTAAATGCTGCCAGCAAGGGTCTTGACCACCTGAAAGTGACTAAAGGGAACCCAATACAAGCTGAAGTTACAGTTTGGTACAAGGGAGAGGAGATAAGAAGGCATGTGGTGTACCTTGAAGAGAAGAAGTGCACTTGTAGGGAGTGGCAGGTTAGTGGCAAGCCCTGCCCACATGCACTTGCAGTGATTACAACTGAGAGGCAGCCTGATATGGACAAGTATGTGCATGAATATTACGGGTCGAAAAATTTTAGGCAGCTTATGCAGGTGTCATTCCAAAAATTACTAACAAACAGCAATGGCCTGTGGCAGGGTTTTACTTACCGTTCCTGACAACCAAACTGCCCCCCACCGGTAACGGCTTACCGACCGGTAAGAACCGGTTACCGATTTATACCGGATCAATTCAAATTTCAAATTTGAATTTCGAAGCCGGCGTAGTTCAAACGGTAAGAACCGGTTTACCGGTCGGTTAGACCGGTTTACCGGCCGGTAAGAACCGGTTACCGGTCGGTAACCAATGATGTCAAAATTTTTCAAATGAAAAATGAAAAATATTTTAAAAAAATGCTAGAAAAATTCTTAAAAATACTTCATGATTTATAGAATCAATGATGTCAAAATTTTTCAAATTTGAGTGCGTTTAGTATATTTCGACCTTCATGATTTGATGGGCCTTAATGGGCCGCGGCCTTTTTCTTTTTTTTTTTTTTTTCAAACTTGCAAAGGTCAAAATAAATACTAAATGAACTCAAATTTGAAAAATTTTGACACCATTGAATTCTATAAATCATGAACTATTTTTATAAATTTTTTTTTAGAATTTTTCATTTTTCAAATTCAAATTTCAAATTTGAAAAACCCTAACGGTTTATACCGGGTCTAAAACCGAACCGGTGCGCACCGGTAAGGTCGGTAACCGCCTTACCGTACCGCCGTTTCCGATCGGTAAGAAAAACACGGGCTGTGGTTGACAAGGGCTTCAAAGCCGCATCCACCAATTGCCAAGACAAGTAGACCACCCGGTAGGCGGAAGAAGAATAGATACTTGACCTGTTTGGAAAGAACTGGGTAAAGCAACAAGGCAAGTGACCTGTAAGGGCTGCGGGGGGAGCTTGGGCACGAGCCACTAGCTGGAGGTGTCCACCGAATGGAACCAAGAAAAGGTGATGTTCCTTCTTATTGTAGCCATTATTCTTCTTGCCCTAAGCATATGCTAATCCTAACTCACATTTTTGTTCAGGAAGAGGACAAAGAAGACTGCCACAAAGGCAGGAAGGAAGAAGCAAAAGGCTGTCCTTGATGAACCAGCAAATGAAGCATAAGGGACCTCAACTCCACCAAGCAGAAAGAAAGGCACCCAAACTGCACCACTGTCAACACCAAGGACTAGGTCAGCAGCAAGGAGAGAGGCAGCAACTAAACAAGCAGAGGAAGAAGCAGCCAGGCTGGCTCAACATGCAGCAACAGATGCAAAGGAGGTTCTTTGCGGACCAATGGAGACAGAAACCGGCCCAGTTTGTCGATGCGGGACTAAGACGGTCCCCTATCGGCATAACTTTCGCCCGGACAGGCCCACAGACAAGAAGCAAGAGGACCGATTCCGAGTAGATGATGTCCCAACCTAGTTAGACAGATAGAAAGTAACTTCTGTAATAGGAACAGAACTCTCCCTACTAGTCCGACTAGGATTAGAACCAAAGCTCTAGCTCCTTTCTCTCATAAAAAGGAGCTAGAGCACCCTCTTTGCAACAGATAAACAACACACGATCATACATCAATCCAACGCAAAAGGCCAAGGCCGACTGGAGTAGAGCTTTTACTCGACGACGAGGACTCGAACCAGGATAAAACCGTGTGCCTCTTGCGTGAAACCGCTGAGTTCTAGTTATTCGCCGAGATCCGAATCAACTGCTGCGGGACCCCCGTGGCAGGCTATCGGTGGCTAAACACCGATAGCTGGCGCGCCAGGTAGGGGCTTTCGACAAATTCAACGTCAAGGGCTCAGCGGACCTGCACACAATGCTTTTCCCGAAGGGCTCAATCTTTGTCTTCGGAGGCCGGATCTCGTGAAGCGACGATCATGGAGTTCTCCACGTTGACTACTTCAAGAACCTAAACTCGAAGATATGCGAAATTTTTTCAAGACTCAAGCTAACGGAAGAAGAAACTTTGAACACAAGTCTACAAAAGGTGCCGAGTTCTTTCTACTACGGCTTCAACAACTCAAAGACAGATATATCAAAATACCATCCAAAAGGCAATGAAACCTTATGTTCTCACTCCAAAGAGCATCTTCAGGCAAGATAAGTACCCTACCTCCCTTCCTTTTCAATATGGTAGATCTTTAGAAGGGGAAGAATCCGACTACCCGCTCAACGCATACAAAGAAGTATTCATGATCGGGGCAACCACCGGTACCGCCAGTTCAACCCGACTACAAATCTTCAGAAGAATCAGAAGCCGATATCCCACCAGATTCCGCCACAAGAGAGGGAGAAACCGACGGCCAAAGGGCAGCCGGAGAAAGAAGAAACAAGAAAAAGGGGAAAGGAGGAACCGAGTTCAAGAGCGCAGGGAAGCATGGTGCAAATATGAAGAAGAGTTAGCCGAGTACAATCAGAGAAGGGCCAAAAAAGAAGCCGAAGAAAGGCGAGCCACAGCAAGGGCCAGACTTGACCCCATTGATAAAATACAAGAATTGATCGACGAAATCGATGCCATACAACGACCAAGTGAAGAACAAACCAGACTTCGAAAACTTACTCGAAAATACCGCACAAAGAATACAAGATGATCCATTACCCCCTCGTCACATACCCTCTGAACAGACAAGCCAAAGAAGTCGGAGAATTTCCGCATTTGAAAGGTTATCTACCCCAAATCGCGGCAGGAGAACTCAACCACACCACAACTGGGTCGAGAGAACAGGGGAGAACAGGGAAAAGCTACCAACACCTCCTTGAAGCCCTCCCAGATCTATTACAAGATCTGACGACCAAGCGGTCGACTACAAGCCGGAAAGAGTACCCGACAGATTCCCCTGCTTCGCAGGAAGACTACTCACACTCAAACTACCTCATAAATTCAAACCATCAAATCACTCAAAGTATGATGGCAAAACAGAACCAATGCAATGGCTTAGGATTTACTCCCAGTCAATAGAGCTAGCTGGAGGAGACGACGACATCAAAGCATTATTTTTCCCAATGGCTTTGGAAATATTACCACTTCAATGGTTCGACAAATTGCGCCCAGGATCTATCAAAACATGGGGTGACCTTCAGAAAGCTTTTTGTGAAAATTTCGCAGGAATACTCATACACCCAATAACACAGGCCGAATTGAAAGAACTAAAGCAGAATCAAGGAGAAAGCCTCAGAGATTTCTATAGAAGATTTGGGGAACTAAGAGCACAAGTACACGACATTACCGAAAGGGAAGTAATAGAAGCGTTTTCATATGGATTAAGAGTAAGATGGATGTTTCACGACTTCTGCAAAGAAAACCCTCAAACAAACGATGAGTTCAAGAGAACAGTCGAGAAGATGATTACAGCAGAAGAGAAGACACGGGAAAGATTCCCAGACAACAGAAATAACTCAGAGAAGAGAAACAACGCGGACAGAAGAAACAACTCGAATAACCAAGACAACTCAAGATGGAACAACCAAGACAACTCAGGAAGATGGAACAACCAAGACAACTCAAGAAGATGGAACAACCAAGACAACAGGCAAGAGTACCACAACAAAAAGAGATACTCAGACAACACGGTGGCTGCCACCTAAAGGAAAAAATTCTACCCGGCTAGAAAATTTGAAGAACTCGAAAATATGAAATGCATCTATCACCCAACAGGAATTCACCCAATGGGAGAGTGTCAGATATTCCAAGAAAGATATATGAAGAAAGATAGACAAGAAAAAGAAGAAAACAGAGAGAAAAAAGAAGAAGATAACCTAGCTGACAACGGTTTTCCAAATCCAAGAGCAACAGTAGCAGTAATATTCTCAGGGGTCCCTGGTTCCAAGAGCAAACAAGAAGATAAACTGGCTTGGCGAACAATCATGGCGGCAAAACCAGCTACACCCAGATATCTAAATTGGTCTCAATAACCAATACAATTCTCACGAGAAGATCAATGGACAAGTGTTGGGAACGCAGGACTATACCCACTGGTACTCGGACCAACAATTGCCGCTATAACAGTGACCAAAGTACTCATTGATGGAGGAGCAGGACTCAACATCATATTTGCAGACACCCTAAGAAAGATGGGGCCAGAATTCTCAAAAATGATTACACCAACAAGCATACCATTCTATGGAATAGTACCCGGAAGGCCAGCAATGCCCCTCGGGTAGATTACACTACCAGTAACGTTTGGAACTCCCACAAATTACCGTACAGAACTCATCAAGTTTGAAGTCGCAGATTTTAAATCATCATATCATGCAATATTGGGAAGACCAGCGCTAGCAAAATTCTTGGCCATACCACACTATCCATATCTACTACTCAAGATGCCGGGACCACACGGAGTACTCTCTCTCAGAGGAGATCTGAAAGCCTACGAATGTGATGTACAAGCCATACAGATATCTTCAAAAGTACAAGGAGAAATCAACTCAGCAACAGCCGAGATAAGAACAGAAGAACTGGAAATACCAGCCAAAAAGCAAAGCACCCTCACTACAGCTGAAGGAGAAGGCACCAAAAAGATTGATCTAGGGACTGGCGACCCATCCAAAACCGCCACTATCAGTGCACATCTACCTATCAAATAGGAACTCGCGTTCACCAACTTCTTACGGGACAACAAAGACATATTTGCTTGGAAACCAGCTGATATGTCAGGAGTCCCAAGGGAGTTGGCTAAGCACAAAATTGAAGTCAACAAAGGAGCAAGACCGATCAAACAGAGATTACGACGTTTTTCACCAGACAAGAAGGAGGCAATAAAGAAAGAAATAGCCAGACTACTAGCGGCCGGTTTCATAAGAGAAATCTTACATCCAGATTGGCTAGCCAACCCAGTTCTGGTGCATAAAAAGAACACAGACGAATGGCGCATTTGCGTCGACTACACTGACCTCAACAAACATTGTCCAAAAGACCCATTCGGGTTACCAAGGATTGATCAAATAGTAGATTCAACAGCGGGAGCAACTTTATTATCTTTTCTAGACTGCTATTCTGGATACCATCAGATTGCATTAAAAGAAGAAGACCAAAGCAAGACTTCCTTCATCACTCCATTTGGAGCTTACTGCTACAGAACAATGTCTTTCGGACTCAAAAATGCAGGTGCAACATATCAAAGAGCAATTCAGACTTGTTTAGGAGATCAAATCAGAAAAAACGCGGAAGCATATGTGGATGACGTAGTTGTCAAGACAAAGAACCCGGACTCTCTAATAGAGGATCTACAACAAACCTTCGACAATCTCAAAAAATGGAAGTGGAAACTCAACCCAAGTAAATACGTATTTGGCGTATCATCAGGACAACTACTCGGATTTCTAGTCAGCCAGAGAGGAATCAAAGCAAGCACAAAACAAATCAAGGCAATAACTGACATGGGCCCACCTGCAGATATAAAAGACCTGCAAAAACTAACAGGTTGCATGGCAGCACTTAATAGATTTATCTCAAGACTTGGTGAAAAGGGCCTACCTTTCTTCAAACTACTAAAGAAGACAGACAAGTTCACCTGGAATAAAGAAGCACAAGAAGCCTTTGACAAGCTAAAAACATACATCAGTTCATCTCCAGTGCTAGTACCGCCAAAGAAGGGTGAAGATCTCATGCTCTACATTACGGCAACTACTTCAGTATAAGCACAGCTATTGTAGTCGAAAGAGAGGAACAAGGGCACGTCTACAAAGTACAGAGGCCAGTCTACTACATAAGCGAAGTACTCATAATATCTAAAGTGAGATATCCACACGTGCAAAAACTACTCTACGCAATACTGATAACATCAAGAAAGCTCAGACATTACTTTGAAGATCACAAAATCATCGTCGTAACAGATTTTCCACTCGGAGATATCCTAAGAAACCGGGATTCAACAGGACGAATCTCAAAATGGGCAGTCGAACTCGGAGCACTCAAGATTGAATTTACTCCAAGAAAGGCGATCAAATCTCAAGCTTTATCAGACTTCATCGCAGAATGGACTGAAATACAACAACCCACTTCAAACGCTATCCTAGACCATTGGAAAATGTACTTCGATGGATCCTTAAAACTAGGAGGGGCAGGAGCAGGAGTACTACTTATTGCACCCGACGGAAAACAACTGAGATACGTTCTGCAAATTCTATGGCAAGCCACTAACAACGAAGCAGAATATGAAGCACTCATCCATGGCCTACAAGTCGCAACATCGCTTGGAATCAAAAGACTACTCGTCTATAGAGATTCAACAGTAGTAGTCAACCAAGTGAATAAAGACTGGGATTGTACCAAAGAAAACATGGATGCTTACTGCGCAGAAATACGAAAACTTGAAAAGAATTTCCAAGGATTAGAAATCCATCATATATTACGGGATTCAAATGTCGCTGCTGATGTTTTAGCCAAACTTGGTTCAGACAGGGCAAAAGTGCCAGCTAGGGTCTTCGTCAAGGAGCTAACTAAACCATATATCAAACCAAGCGAGGCAGAAGCCGAAAAGAAGACAGAACAAGAACAAATCTTGACAATCAGCCTAGACAACTCAACATGGATGCAAGTATTTATAGACTACATCAAAGAAAAGAAATTACCAGGCAACAAAACAGAAGCAACTCGGGTCATTAGAAGAAGCAAAAACTACGTCCTGGTGGGAAACAACCTCTACAAAAGAGCCGCATCATCAGGTGTAATTTTGAAATGTGTCTCAACATCGAAGGGAAAGAAATATTATTGGAAATGCACTCGGATCTTTGCGGAAATCATGCATCCTCAAGAACACTAGTTGGAAAAGCATTCCGATCAGGATTTTATTGGCCAACAGCACTAAAAGACGCCGAAGAACTAGTCAAACACTGTAAAAATTGCCAAATGTTTGCAAGACAAGCACATGTTCCAGCTTACAACCTAATATGCATCCCTCCCGTATGGCCGTTCTCATGCTGGGGGCTTGATCAAGTCGGACCACTCAAGAAATCCAAAGGGGGGTTCGAATACATTTTCGTGGCAATCGACAAATTTACCAAATGGATAGAATACAAGCCATTGGTAAAATACAGCTTAGCAAAAGCGCAAGAGTTCATCCAAGAAATCATGCACAGATTTGGGATGCCAAACAGAATAATCACAGATCTAGGATCACCATTTACAGCTAATGAATTCAAAAGCTGGGCACAAGACTGTAGATTCAGCATAGACTACGCATCAGTCGCCCACCCGCAAGCAAACGGACAAGTCGAAAGGGCTAACGGCCTCATCTTGGCAGGACTAAAACCAAGATTATATGAAGACCTCAAAGATTACGGATCAAAATGGATAGATGAACTACCAAAAGTAGTCTGGGGATTAAGAACTCAAATCAGTAGAGCAACTGGCTACTCACCTTTCTTCTTGGTATACGGATCAGAAGCCGTACTACCAGCAGACCTGATCTGGACATCTCCCAAAATTGAACAATATAATGAAGGAGAAGCAGAGGAAACAAGAAGACTAGAAATCGACAGTACGGAAGAAGTCAGAATCAACGCAACATTACAATCAGCAAGATACATGCATGGATTAAGAAGACATTATGCCAAGAGCATCCAACCAAGAACCTTACAAGCCGGAGACCTAATCCTCCGAAGAATTCAGAAACCAGACGGAAGGCACAAACTACTCAGCCCTTGGGAAGGCCCTTTTATAGTAGCAAAAGTGACAGGACCAGGATCCTACGAGCTAATGACCGAAGATGGCTCACCAATAAAGAATTCTTGGCACATCTCCCAATTACGACGATTTTTTACATAAACATTGAGACATATACCGCCCCTTTCAATAAAGATTTATTCTTCAAAGAAAGATTACAATATCCTAGCTTCTTTTTAGAACTAGATGAGAGCCAACAGAGAGCTCGACCTATCCCGACTTCTAGATTACAAAACTCGGATGAGGGCCCATGGTCCGAAATATCCTAACTTCTTTTCAGAACTAGATGAGAGCCAACAGAGAGCTCGACCAATCCCGACTTCTAGATTACAGAACTCGGATGAGGGCCCACGGTCCGAAATATCCTAGCTTCTTTTCGAGAACTAGATGAGAGCCAACAGAGAGCTCGACCTATCCCGACTTCTAGATTACGTAATCTTCGGATGAGGGCCCACGGTCCGAAATATTCTAGCTTCTTTTTAAACTAGATGAGAGCCAACAGAGAGCTCGACCAATCCCGACTTCTAGATTACAGAACTCGGATGAGGGCCCACGGTCTGAAATATCCTAGCTTCTTTTCAGAACTAGATGAGAGCCAACAGAAAGCTCGACCAATCCCGACTTCTAGACTACAGAACTCGGATGAGGGCCCACGGTTCGAAAAAATCCTAGCTTCTTTTTAGAACTAGATGAGAGCCAACACAGAGCTCGACCTATCCCGACTTCTAAAACTACAGAACTCAGATGAGGACCCACGGTCCGAAATATCCTAGCTTTTTTTCAGAACTAGATGAGAGCTAACAAGAAAGCTCGATCTACCCCGATTTCTAGATCACGGAACTCGGATGAGGGTCCATGGTCCGAAATATCCTAACGTCTCTTCAGACCCAAATGAGGGCAAAGAGACAACTCAACACATCCCGACTCAAATAGAACTCAGATGAGAATCTACAAACAGTCAGACATCTTTCCAGATAAATAAGGCATTCAACTGACACAAGGGTTCACTATTGAGAACAAATCAAAGCAGAGAAATTTTTATACAAAAAGCCTTAGAGAGGCGTCAAGCATCCTTACAATAAAAAGTTTTACTGTTGGTTACCACTACCACCAACAAGCACAGAGTCAATCTCCACAAGTTCTACAAATTCCCTAGCCAAATTCAAGACGGCAGCCTCAGACTGTGAAAGAGCCTGCTTAGCTTTAGGAGTATCAGCGCCATCCAAGATCCTCTCGAGAGGTAGATTCGGATCAATCAACCGAATACGCCCCAAGACACCTTGGACACCGACCAAGACGGCATCCTTCGCAAAGCTAACAGCTCGGCTAGTCAGCCAAGAAAGAAACTGAACCCAAGTCAGGCCAGCATCTTCAGGCCTCCTCAACATGGTGGCAAGCTCCCAGACATAATTCCATAGAGCCGACCATCTCTCCTCTGAGGCCTTCAAACGAATCGACAAGTCTTCCACTGATGCCTTGGCCTGCAAAAGATCTTGATCAGCACCACGCCTAATCAGATGATCTCTGGCAAGGATTTCTTCAGCATCCCCCTTTACCTTCTCCGATTCATTACGGAAGGTCTTCACCTCAAGCTTCAAAGCCTCAGTCTCTTCTGAATACTTCTTCTTCAAAGCTTCAAAACAAAGCAAAAAGAAGTCAGCAAAGAAAAAACGACGACAAGGTCAGGCACAAAAGAGCATAAATAATACCTTGGAAATCATTATCAAGAATCTTCAGCTTTCGTGAAGAATTCTTTTCAGACTCAACAGCAGCCGACTTCTGCTGTTCAGCCTCAATAACTTGGGCTTTTAAGGCGGCCTCTAACGACTAGCGCCCCTGGCGCTCCTCATCAAGCTCCGACTTCAAAGAAGCCAACTCTTCTAACAATTTCTTTTGTGACTCAGTCGAGCCGAAAAAGAGGTCAGAATCACTGGCATATTCCTACAGCAGAAAAAAAAGGATAAAGAAAAAGGACAAGGAAGAAAGTAAAAAAAACTTACCTGGAATTGCTCAGCGAATGAACGAATTGAAGCCTGGATAGAACTCCATCCAGACTCAAGCTTTTTGAGACGAGAACTCGGATCAAACTCCGCCTCTAGTTGCTGCATCAACTTCAGATCATGAACAGTACCCCAAGCAGTAGGAGAAGGAGACGGAGGAGAAGAACATCCAACCCGAGGACGAGAAGAAGTCAGGGGTTGGGCAAGAGGCAATTCCTCTACCCCCCGGTAGTCGCCACGACAGCCCTCTCGCAAAATGGTAGCGAAGAAGTCCCAAAGAAGCGGAAGACGTAGCCACCACCGTAGGCGACTCCACGGCCGGATGCGGATCGAGCACGAAGACACGACCCGCAACATCCACACACTCACGGTCTTCTCAGAATCAGAAGCCGGAGTTGAAGATATTGTGGCAGCTAATCTACAAAGACAAAAAACTAAGATAAATGACACAAGAAGGGGAAAAGAAATCAGAAGAAGAAACCCTTACCGAGGGACACGACGGACAGCAAGAAGAGGCCGGGAAGGTGGAGGCGGCATGACCTCGTTCAATCCCACCAACAACTTGGCAGAAGAAGGAGTAGGCCCTGGCAAGGGCCCCAAATCTGGGGAAGAAGCAGAAGTCCCCCGAGGGCTGCAGAAAACCAAATCAAAAACCGAACAACAGAAGAAAAATCTACGCCAGAATCATAAAAAGACAAAAAAGCAACACTTACCGACGAAGAAGAGGGGAATCATCAACATCTTCAGTCTCATCCTCATAAAGATGGACAGCATCACCACCTACCAAGAAAGAAGAATCAAAACTACATTCCAAAAAGAATAAACAAGGTGAAACCAAGCAACTTCTCACCGATTAGAATGTTACCTAAAGGCTGAGGAGAGGAAGAAGTGCGTGCCCGCTTCTGTGGTGCAGAAGAAGAAGAATCGCCAGCAGCAGATCTCTTCCCAGCAAAGCGAGTAGCTCGAGGAAGGGCCACCGGCTGGTAAGGAGTATACTGAAGAATAGGATCTTTTTCAGAGACACCCGGCAGAACAACTCGGCCGTCAACCACCTTATGGCTAGCAGTCGAGGGAGCCGGAAGAGGAGCAATCTCTCCATCAACGAAGAGAGAGGCATCAGCACTAAAATCCTTGCCAAAAGGCTACAAAGACACAAAAACCAAGTTAGAGGGAACCAAAAGTACTCGAAAATACAAAAACAAGCAGGGAATTGCACTTACAACAGGGGGAGGATTGTTGGCTGAATACTCAAAGCCAATCATCGGGACCACCGTGGCCCCTTTTAAAATCTTCTGGAGGCGCAGAAGCACCTCACCGTCGGACAACTTGGTCGTGGCCACCATACGAGATGGATCCTCGGCGCCAGAGTACTCAAAGCCAAGATGCTCCCGTTCCTTCAAAGGCTGTACTCGGCGGTGAAGATAACTCACCACTATGGCAAAGCCCGACAAGCCGTTCTACTTCAGGAAGCTAATCCTATCGAAAAGTGGCTGAAGCAGGGACAACTCGGCAGCAGTAAGCTGCTCCTTCTCCCACCGATCATTAGGAACAGGCGGGACTCCGGAGTAAGTTTCAAGTGCGGGGGCACCAACACCACCATCAAGATTCCAAGCATAAAACCACTCGGAGCGCCAGTCCTTCACAGACTCAACAAGATCATACTCAAAAAAATGGCTCGACTTACGCCCCTGCCAAAATTGAATCCCACATCCACCAAGGGCGTGGAGGGATTCATAGCGGGGCTACGGCTTAAGACGAAAAAGAAAACGAAACAAATTCAGAGAAGGAGGAATGCCAAGGAAAGTTTCACAGAAGTGAACAAAGATAGAGAGATGAAGAACACCGTTTGGGGTAAGATCATGAAGAGAGATACAGAAATAACGAAGAAAACGATGAAGAAAAGAACACGCCGGAAGATAGAGCCCGACGCGAACAAAAGAAACAAAAAGGACAATCTCCCCAGGACGGGGAACGGGAACACGATGCTCACCAGGCGCGGTCCAACCAGCCAAATCCTTGGACTGGATCATCCCCCACTCCTCCAGCTCAACCAAATGCCTCTCACGAGTAGTCGAGGCGGGGGAAGGACTTAAATCGTCGCCTTCATCACGTAGCAAATTCGGATTCAAATTTGCTCGTCAACCTCCTCCTCAAGAACAGGCTTATCGACTACCGGCTTCTTGGTCGCAGATCTTCTTCCTCCCCATACAATGAGCAGAACAACGACAAATGGAGGAAAAGACGCCGCAGCAAGAGAAAGCAAGAACAGATTTGGGGGGTTTCACTGTCGCTAGGGTTTCAAGATGCGCAAAGCAAAATGAAGAAGAGGAACAGACACCCCAGTAAATTTATAAGCTAAGGAAGGGCCCGGTTTAAGGCCCACTTAACAGAAAACAACGGTAAAAGGCCAACGGATACATGGCGCAATAACGGGGAAAGGCCCAATAAACCCCCAGACTCCAGAATAACGGTCCTAATCCCGTTACTCACCAACGGTAAAATTCAACACCGTTAAAAGAAAAGGTGACAAAGGCCACAACGTAAACAAAGCTGGAACTACAAAACAAGTCTGCACAAAGGAAGACAATCAGCTTTTCAACCAAAACAAGTGCGCACGAAGGCGGACAATCAGCTTTTCAACCAAAACAAGTCGGCCGCGAAGACGGACAAAACAGCTTGTCAACCAAAAACAAGTCGGCACGCGAGGCGGACAACCAAAGATCTCAAGATCAAACAACTTCGGATTCATACAGAAACTTATATTTCTTCAACAAGACTTACAAGATACAAGGATACAAGTCTTACAAGACCCATCGAATTCATAAAGAAAACTAAAGCAACAGCTACAAGGAACCCGGTAGAATTCTGCCATAGAAAATAATTACAGCGAGAACCCCCGGACAACCAAGGTGATAAGCTGGCTGCCGAGCGGATCCAAAGCAACCTAGATACACCAACACGGTGCATCCAAGATCACCAAAAGTAGCACCGATCCGATCAAGCATCACATCGGGCCTCTCCGACCACAAGTCGGATCGGACCTCATGTGAACAAAAAGGCTCCAGCTTCTGCGTGGGGCGGCCGGCCCGATTTGCACCAGAACGGCTAGAAGACCATGCGGCTCGGCGACTCTCCCACCACAGAGCATATGTGCGGCGAGTGGAAAAGAAGAACTAAGAGTGCAAAATGACCCAACACAAGGCACATCTCAAGACTTCTTCTACCTACCGAGCGAGCCTCCAACCATAATGCTACTCAGGGACTAGTCTGCCTCTAATCCCTATCTCAAGAATTCTTCTACCCACTAAAAGGACCATCTTGGAAGAAAAAGAAAGAAGCCCTGGGGGCTGCTCCATCTCACAAACAATCATCTTCACAAAAAAACGAAAAGAAGCATACTACAAGGCACTAAAAACAACCGAAGGATAAGACCTATTTATAGGGCAAGATCGGGCGCACAAAGACCAAGCCCACCCAAGCGAGAAAACACCGACAAGACTTAAAAGAGGGGCGATAAAAAGCACAAGTAAAAAGCATATCCCGAGAATATTCCCTCTCGGTAAAAGCACCACGACCTTTACTACGCCCGGTACCAACTCCCAACCATCAAAAGCATACATAAAGCAGCAATAAAGGACAAATCTGCAAAAGAGAGTCACAGGTCCTTGTGCGATCTCTCCTTAAAAGAACCCGGCACAAGGCTCAGGGGACTACAGTCTTAAATTATTCCTTCTTCAAGACCCTCCAGCTTTTTGTTCCAAATAGCAAGAGGCTCGGAGGCTACACTCAATGAGTGCACCTTCGGCACACAATGACCCTCCAGCTCTTTATTCCAAATAGCAAGAGGCTCGGGGGCTACACTCAATGAGTGCATCTTCGGCGCACAACAGTAAAAGGCATTCAAAGAAGACCCAGAATGATCAAAAAACCTTCATCCGACTTCTTCTATGAAAACAACTCAGATCAAGGCTCGGGGGCTACAGGGTACATACCCTCAACTTTTTTTACTTTCCTTAAGATCCTCTAGCTATTTGCAAACAAATAGCAAGAGGCTTGGGGGCTACACTCAATGAGTGCACCTACGGTGCACACGAGAGAAGAAGAGAAGCTTTCAAAAGACCACTTCAAAGCATCACTCAGAGATCAAGTCGACTCCCAAGTTCTGCTTCGAAATGCTCGGGGGCTTGTCGATGCGGGACTAAGACGGTCCCCTATCGGCATAACTTTCGCCCGGACAGGCCCACAGACAAGAAGCAAGAGGACCGATTCCGAGTAGATGACGTCCCAACCTAGTTAGACAGATAGAAAGTAACTTCTGTAATAGGAACAGAACTCTCTCTACTAGTCCGACTAGGATTAGAACCAAAGCTCTAGCTCCTTTCTCTCATAAAAAGGAGCCAGAGCACCCTCTTTGCAACAGACGAACAACACACGATCATACATCAATCCAACGCAAAAGGCCAAGGCCGATTGGAGTAGAACTTTTACTCGACGACGAGGGCTCGAACCAGGATAAAACCGTGTGCCTCTTGCGTGAAACCGCCGAGTTCTAGTTATTCGCCGAGATCCGAATCAACTGCTGCGGGACCCCCGTAGCAGGCTATCGGTGGCTAAACACCGACAGCAGCACAAGGGAAGAAAGGGAAGAAAGGGGGTAGAGCAAAGCCAACCAAGGAGTCAACAACTTCCAACAACCAGGAACCAAGCAGCAAAAGGTTTGCCATAACATTTTCCTTTGAACTGGAATTGGATGCAGGAGGCTGCAACTAATTGTATTGTTGCTGTGCAGGAGGCTGGAACTGGAAGCACCAGTGCACTTGGAGATGATTCCACCAACTCTGGAGATGATACCAATGAATGAAGAGGTTCCAAGAAAGATGACTCCAAGGAAAAAGAAGCTAGCCACCAAGGTGAAGAAGGCCACACCATGAGAGCAGCGAGCTCCAGTGTCTATCAAGTTTACTAAGAACTAATTCCATGTTCCCCCCTCATTTTGTATGCCTTTTCTGTGGCTGGTGATCTGTGATGCCTGTGAACTTTAAGGGCTGTGAACTTTAAGGGCAAGTGAACTTTAAGGGCTGTGAACTGGCATGTTCCCCCCAATGTTGCCCTTTATTTTGTAAGATATTGTATCACTGCAAGGGGTGTGCACTGGCTGTGAACTGGGAATATGATATGTAAGGGCTGTGATCTAGCTGTCATGTGAACCTATTATGAATTGTAAGCACTAAGTCAGCTGTGAACTGGCTTTGAACCTTTTATATATTTTAAGCACTAAGTCAGCTTGTCAAATAGTGTTTTGTTAATGTTCACTATATGTGAAAGTTAATTCTTGTGCAAAGGTCTTGTTTGCCAGGGTCAGCAGTCCTGTTGTTTGCCTCTATTTGTACACATGTTATGCTGAGAAACCGTCAAAACTAATGAATAAATTTATCCATACACAGATGAGACATACTGGAATAAAACAGGAAACTAGCATTCCATTTCATACACCATTTATAAACATTCTTACATCACCCATTGGGGACACATTGTTCAACAAACATTCACTTAAACACATACATCATGCCAACAACACAGAGAACAACTAATGCTGCAAGCAACTTTTTGATCAAAGAAATCAGAGCATCTAACTTCACTTCCATGCTGTTCTTCTTCTCTAATTTAACATTCCACTTTGACTGAGCTTCTTGATTAGTAAAGCCCATAGCTTCTCCTTCATCACCCAAGCACTGCTTCGGATCGATGACTACATACTTCAACTCCACCAGCTTCTTCAAGTACAGCTTCTGGAATTCGTAGAACTTGCACCTACTAGGCATCTGCCAAAATATTAGGGTTCTTCAGCTAACCAACTAAGCTCAAAACATAACCAAAATGCAAGAAATTTAGGACAGCAGCATTACACCGGGCACATTTCTAGGGCACTTGAAGAACACGCGGCCCTAGTTACCATTGTCATTGGTCCTCACCACGAGCTCGATTATCTTCTCCATCCCGCACAAAGGGCACTGAATCAAGGGTAGGCCCGTCTCCTTCCCCGTCATCGGATCCCCACTGGCTTAAGCTCCTAGAGGACGAGGGCGCATACCTGCGAGCCATGGCGGCGAAGATGGAAGGGGAGGAGGGAGAGGGAAGCGGCCGCCGTCGCCCTGAGTCTGCCGCCGCCCATGATGCCAAGCCGAGAGAGAGAGAGAGAGCGGCGGGGGTGAGCTCTGGGCGTGGCATTTGGGTGCGGCTGAAGGGGATGGGGACAAGAGAAGAACGCGAGGGCACCACGGTCATTTCCCGTGCCGATTTAGGGTTGCCAGTGTCCCTTCCACGCTAGCATGCCCACTTGCCCCCGCCACATCGGCGAAAATGGCATAAACGAATGACGATCACTGTTTGCGATGGCAAATATGTAGGGGCTCGCAGAAAGCTGGCAATGGGAGAGTTGCCATCCATAAGGATGGCAAAAATTTAAATATCCCCCTGGGCACGCATGAAGGCGTGAGGGCGACCTTGGTTGCTTCAACGAAAAGGGAGGAGGAAGTGCCATCGGGCTCCAGCGGCAGGGATGTGGCGGCGGCGGTGCGCCGCCATGACCCTCGGGCGACGTGACCGGAGACGGCTCGAGGTTGCCGTGGAGCGATGCCGAGGCTACCCTTTTTTTTTCTTGAGGTCGTGTTGGTGGGGGGGCTAGTGCGATGGATAAGGGTGGGCCTGCTGGGTACGTGCGTGGAGGCCTTACTGTTCTTGCAACAGTAATCTGTGAGGAGAGCGTTGGTACACAACTTTAAGTGTATAGTATAGATATAGCCCCAATAGTAACATTAGATTTTCTATTTTTACATTTTTTTACAAAATGAAAAGAGATATTTACATATGTGGCCTTACCTACATAAATATATTTCTAGTCTAATTTACCTCTTTATTTTCATTCAATTTACCCCCTATGATGTGGTGGCTCCACATCAAAGCAAAAACCACCGTCAAAACCTTCGAGGCGTAAAAGTGCACAGTTTTTAAATATGGTGACCAGCTAAATAAAAACTGGTTTTATAGATAGAAAGAAAAAATTAAACATGCACCGTAATTGAGAAGGCAACGTATCAAATGTAAACCAACCTCTCTGTGAAAACCCGTATAAACCATGGTAAAAAGTTATCCAAATTCATTAAAAAATTCACACATGTAGATGATATTATGATACACAACATTCTAAAATATTTTTTCGAACTTAACTTTCGTTTGTGAGATATAAAAATAATAATTTTAAGCCAGAAAGTTGGCTAGATGATTTGTTAAAGATTTATTATTTTTATATCTTATAAACGAAATCGAGTTTAGACAAGATATTTTATAAAATTATGTATCATTATATTATCTATATGTGTGATTTTTTTTACGAATTTAGATGATATTTTTTATTGTGGTTTGTACGTTTTTTCTTAGGAGATTGGTTTTACGTTCCGAAAAAGGTAAACTTCATTTCTCGCTAAGAGCGAGAGATAGAAAAGGCATTATTAAAATTTAGCCCATGGGTATGGACACTTATCGCCTGAGGGAAGGAGACACGGAGTAAAGGTAGAGGAACCCTAACTAAATAAATCGGAAAAGAAAACCACGAAAAGAAAAAGAAATAGGAAATCAGCTCCCACTTCCCCCTCTTTCGACCGACGGAGCATGGCAGGCCGATGGCGGCGCGGCGGCGCCCCGGGCGTTTGGCGCACCCGGACGGGCGAGATTTTGGAAGTAATCTACGAGCACTACGAGGAGGCGCTCCGCGCGCTGCCGTTGGAGGACATGCCAGTGCTTGCCCCGCGCCTCCTCGACGCCGGCGTCTGCATCGGATTCGCCGACCCCGTCACCAACATCATCGCCAACACGCTCTTCTTCCTCCCCGACACCGAGAAGGCTGGCGAGCCCGCGCTTCTCGAACCTGAGCCCAACGGCGCCAAAATGCGGAAGCGCAAGCGGAAGAAGCTGAAGACGAAGGCCTTAGGGGAGGCAAGGGTGAGGGAGGTGGTCCTCTCCAAAATCGTCGCAGGCAACGGCGCCTCTCCGTCGGAAGCCCGGACCCTTGCGGAGCGCTCGCTGGAGGGCCTCGTCTGCTTCCTGACGTCCTATTTCCGCCACCTCCCCACCTGTGAGGCACTGCGCTATCTCTGTCTGGCTCGGGCCGACCTCCTCATTGCAGTTCGCCTTATTCAAGACGATCGCTTCTATCGCCGCAGCGACGAACTCAATACCTGCTCGCTTGCTGTCAAGACTGCTCTCAAATGCGCTGCTAGTTCAGCAATGCTGCACAATCTTGATGTCTTCATCACCAGCTGCTTTACACTAGTGTCTCATATCAAGTTGATTACCCAGACTTTGTCAGCAAAGCGCCAGTGTCGCCTTACTACTCAAGACATCTGCGAGTTGTCCACGGTCCTCAAGAAGCCTCTCAATCTCAAGAGGTCAGACAAATACACACCCATGAATCTTGCTGCTGAACGTTTTCATGACCGAGAAATCAATGCAAGTATTGGGAATGTGTCGGGTGAGCTGACGGAGTCACTTCGAGGTGTACTTTTGGATAGAATCCATGGCCAGTATCTCAAGGTGGTACCTCGGTTACCAATGGAAGAATTTCAGACCTGTCACCACCGTGGCCTTCTAAAGGCAGGCTACTGTTTTGGCCCATTTAATACTGTGTCTAACATAATTGTCAACACTATTTGGTACAACACTGCCTTCCCTCCGTCGGAAGAATTCAAGGTGGACATCATCTGCACGTTGAGACACATTGAGTCTTGGTCCCTTAATGGACTCCTTGCGTTTGTGCGTGCATGTTTCCCTGAGATATCTGAGCATAGTACTATGATTTGTTTGCTCAAGAGTAATCTGAGTATCTGCAATATAATTCGGACAGCAAGACTAGAAGGACATGATACATCAGTATGTAAGGACAATGGCTACAAGGAAGCAGCACATGCGGCATCTCACCCTGATCCTGATGCATATTGTGAATTTGTTGTGCGATCCTTGCCTAAGGTGCAATCTGCTATTAGGTCACTGCTGCAAGCTTCTCATATACTTTCGTCCGATGAGGTTCTTCAGCTCTCTAAACTACTGTCATTTCCAATTGCTAAATCTCTGGAGCCAATCAATGAGCTAACTGAAGATGCCCTAAAGATGCTCGCAAAAGAAAAAGATGATTTCCTTGTTCAACAAAGTTTTGTCCGCAGAAAGGTCCAAGTGGCATTGCGGAATTATGAGCAAACTAAGGTCAGTTATTTTCCTGCTATGTTTTTATGTTAATTCCAGATTTCTGAGCACAGATACATAATCATGCCATCTGGGTTTTTCCTTAAGTAGTGACTAGTGTAACATTCTTATACTTTTTTTCTCTCCTTATTTGCCATTCCGTGTTGTAGGGCTATCATTTTGAGCTTGGTATCATTTGTGGTGTGAATGATAATGTTGGCGAGGAAACAAGGATTCTGGAATCAAAGGGTCCTTACTCACATGTTAATTTTTGGGCAAGTCCAGATGACGGATCAGGTGCAACATTATTTTTTTGCAGAATTTAGTAATTATGAAGATAATAGTGACAACCATCAATTTTGCTGCCCTGCATCAGATCTATCAGCTCAAGGTATGATTTGATCTTCATATTGCAAGCACCTACATAAACTGATATTTAACTAATATATAATATCTTATATACCTTAAAGCTAATTTATCTCTTTTGTTTGTCTTTTGTCTTTGAAGTTCGCTGCTGTTATTGCGAGTGTGAAGGTATTAGAATTGTGCATCCAATTGTGCATTGTTGGGAGGGTGCAACGGATTTTGAGAAAATTGCTTGTGGGGAACACACTATTTCGAATGCAGAAATTGTTAATCGCAGCAAGCGTCTAGATAGCCAAGTGGGCATATTTGCCCAGGATGGTCTCTATCTAGATCCTGCCCAGAACAACAAGTTAATCCAATCTGTGAACCGTGCTGCATGGGTGATGAATGTTGATTTAGATGAAATGATAAGGAGAAGATCTCATTCGCCACAAGCTTCACTAGGGATTATGACAGGCAAATCTGATTTTAAGACAGGCATGTTCCTCTTTCGCCTCACCTTTTTTCCATCTGGATGTAATTGAATGCATTCATTCATTCACCTTGGGTGTTCAGTCTTCCCTGAAATGGCCACGAATAGGATCCCAATAGCATTTTAAAACTGGCTACTGCTTTCTTAGAGACAGTGCCTGTAACTAATTTCAACCAAAAATGTTACAACCCAGTCAGTAGAATGATCCTTGCAATCAAGAACATGTAAGACCTGATTGAGGTAAGATTAGACCAAGGAAAAAAAAAATGCTGATCCATATTTTCTGCTGTATCCAATGATTATTTATTCAACTGCTTTCAGAAGTTGATTATCAAATATATTTCCATGGGAGCAAAAAGCAAACTACCAGGACTCCAGCAGCTATATCCCATGGCTTAAGATGGCATTCCCTGTAGGCTTCTGTAACACCGACTACCGAGTCCAATATGGGACATATTAGCAGCAGCAGGCCCTGGCCTTCACACTCCTTGAAGTAAAAAAGGTCCCAATATGGGTGCTAGAAAACTCAGTTCTGCAAATCTGCAACAAAAAAGAAAAAAAAAAATGTTTCTGCAAATCTGAGAAAAAAATAACTTACCCTGCTAATGTAGTACTCCCTCCGTTCCAAATTATAAGTCGCTTTGACTTTTTTGGTTCATCCATTTTGCTATGTATCTAGACACATTATATCTAGATACATAGCAAAATGGATGTACCAAAAAGTTAAAGCGACTTATAATTTGGAATGGTGTAATTCCTTAGCAAATTTATATTTGTCATCCAGACATCGTCATGTTCATAACCAAAAACCTGTGATGAGAAGAGATTGTTCCTGATGGAGAATGACTATCGGTTAGAGATAATAACTTGAAACTTGCCTCTACATTACAAAGGTAGTTAAGTTGCATTTAATTCTGGTACACAGAAATACTTTTTATGGATGCATTGAGCTTTGAGCATGTGGCCTGATTCCCGAGGCAAATCATCACAGCAGCTTAGCTTTGACTCACAGATGCATATATGTGGAAAATACATGGTTAATTCTATAGAAGAGAAAATAGACTACCTTCTCCGCCAACTGACATGAATCTTTTGCCTGTTACAGCTCCTCCACCTGTTCAAGAGAGTGGAAAGGCTTATTAGCTGGTCAAAGAACCTAAAAGAAGATGCTGAAATTGTGAGGGGGCTGCAGTGCATAGGCCACATTTTCTCGATCTCATTCTGTTCGCATTTCATAGGAGAGGCTAATGTCATAGTTTGGAGAGCGCGTGCTTGCTTTGAGAGGTCCGTGAATGTGCATTTGATGCTAGCTTTGGCACTGGTTCTGGAATTTGAGATGTAAGATGTTCTTAGGAGAATCTTAAGATGGGTACTCGGGTTTTATTCTCTGTTGCAACATGAGTTCTTAGTAGATGTGGATAATCTATTTATGCCATTATTCAGCTTCTTTTTTGCTTGAAGATCAAGTTAGCTATTTTGGATCGATAAATGGAATGGTATCGTTTGTTATATCTTAAACCTATACTCCGTGAATGTTTTTTCCAGGTTTTCGGACAGTAGCAATTCAAAATTATGAGTTATGTCGTCAATTCTTTGTTAACTGTTTTTTTTTTTTTATGTTTGCATTTTATTTCCATGTTGAATGACATTTCTTCAGAAATTCTTCATGTCTGTTCATTGTTCGTGATAATTAAGGGCCGTTTGGATCCTTTCATTCAGGGAATTGAAATTTACTTAGTAAACTAGGCTATTAGGCTTAGAATTTGATATTCCACTACTTTCCAAAATTCATATATGAGCTCTTTAACGCATTCTATAGATCATGTTACCCTTATGTTTGCTTATCTTACTAGCTAAACTTATCAGTTGTTCAAATAGTATTTTTCTCTCATAGCAAATTAGCCATGTCTTATTAGCCGTCTTATATGACCAGCCAAACAACCCGATTAACTGTTAGCATGCTGAGATATCCCAAGCTGTGGTTATCCATACATGCCATGATCGAAGTACTTATCCATACATGCCATGAAGTAGAACAGAAACACTAAGAATGATGTGCAACACAGAAATCATGATTCTTACACTGTGAATCATCCAGATGCAGTAGAACAAAAGCTTGAACAATGTAAAGTTGTCATAATTTTTGTATCATATCCATCACACTGCATGCAAATTTCAAAACGACTCAAAAATGCCACAATTTCATCCATGCATATTACAATTTTGTAGAATTTGTACAACCAACTCATGTTCAAAACAAAATCCATTGTCCTTTTGGAACCTATGCAACATAGCCATCAAAATTTCAGCCACTGTAATAATTGGTGCACTAGGAGCTGATACATGGTCGTGCACTTCACCAATGCTAAAAATCAGGTCAATGTTATATACAGTGGTAGCTGTTTCATGCTTTTGTTCTGAAATTGTTGATGGATCACCGATTGACACTGGTGCTTCTTCCAACTACCGTGCATACGCTCAACAAGCTCCAACTCCGAGTCCTTCCTGCACATCTCAATCTCCACACTTTAGCAGCTCCAGAATATGCTTGAACAAAGGAAGACATCAATCTTCGAGAACAGATTGTCCTTGTCAACAATCTCATTCATCTACAAGTACCCTGCAGCACAACGGGCAGCAATCACATTGTATGCATAAATGATCAGTACTCACACGAAGTGCCAAATTACTGTCCATGTTTCTTACTGTGATATCAACAGGCCACTGAATATTTGCCGCTAGCAGTTACAGGTGATGAACTACATTAGTAATGGTTTCACTTTCACAAATGCCTAGAATAGATTCAGGACAGTCACGGGCTCCAGTAGCAGTAGTACCTCTAGCACAAGACCATAATAAACTCTAAATAGGCTTGGCAAACTCCCGTAGCTCCGTTTGTAGAAAACGAGGTCCTGAAATATACCTGCATTTGCAAGTGTCAGACTTGAGAAATGTACAACCCTGGTGCAGGTATCTGGTAAAACGTGCAACCCTGGTGCATGGTGCAGGTATCAGACTCTCCATTGAGGCAAAGCAGCCGACTCCCCAATGGCTAGATATAGTGATATACTCATATATCACAATGTAAATTATACTTTTGCATTCCCCCACAAATGCAGTTACATGATTGCTCCTAGACTCCTAGCACTGAATGTTCCCAATGGAATTAGGCTAGTTATTAAAATTGAAATCAATGAACATTGATTAAATTCTGCATAATAAGGTGAGGTGGAAAATAAAAGAAGAAAAAAAGTTGCACATACTAATTGCTTTGTAACTTCATCAGATCCAGAACTACCTGTAATGTGCGAGGCTTGTATCATTCCATGCTTGCAGAAAACTATTATCTCTTAATAGGTAAGGCAATATAATAAATTTCATATCAAAATACATGACCTGCTGAATTTGAAGGCAATCAATGCCCTACCGTCGTCACATTGATCTCTTATCAAAATCCTTCAGAACCCAACTCATGAAAATTCTGCTTTGATCATGAACAGTCAATGCACACATCCTTAAGATATTCCTTGATGCAGCCAGCTGACCAAAACAAGTTAAAGGCCAGATGATAGAGAAACAAAAGCACCCAGTTCTAGTTCCATTAAGTCTGGAAATGAAGTCAATGACAAGAATGGCAGGTTCTTCCAACAAGACACAGTTCATTGCTTGGAATTTCAGGTTACATGAACTTCATTTCTAAGAAACATGGTCGCAAAGAGAAAACTAAGGCATTTATCTAATGATCAGCAGTCACTCATTCAGAAGGCACTAGTTGCATTTCAAACTGAAACCAATGGCATCCAAATGTGACAATTGTATATGATGGAAACCGCGAAACACATCTAACCATCATTTGGCGACGCCAAAGGCCCTAAGTACAACGGAACATATGGCAGAAATGGGCGGTGGTCGTGTGATATGTCAGTGAGAGTGCAGATAACATGCACAACCCCATGAGTCATATCATAGGATATGAGTCTTTCCCGTGGCCAGTCGTAGTAGTAAATCAAGTCACCATCTGGATGAAGTGCTGCTATGTTGAAATACGGTCCACGTAGTGATTTTCTTGGTGGAATCAGATCCAATTTTCTGACGCTATGCTTCAAGGCCCATTCCCAACTGTCATGGTCCTCAAGAACATAGATGGAGATGGAATCATCATTCGGGTTGGCATCCACGTAGAGTAAGCGCCCCTGAGAGTGGCCAACAAAGCCACGGCCACGGTCATCAGGCTCGCCACGCTGCCGCACATGGGTGACCCTCCATGTTTCTCCCTTGGTGTCCACCGAGGCAACTGTATTGTAGATGATGGCAAAATGTAGGAAGCCATTAAGGTAGGTCATCTGAAGATTGCAGAGTATGAATTCATCCTTACTCCACCCACTTTCCCTCACAATCCATTTTCCAGTTTCAGAGGAGTAGATCTCCACCGCCACCATAATATCCACATACTGGATTTCGTGAAGCCACGTCATCAGATGGTCCCACCACTACAAGTATTATGCGGAGCCGAACAATGTCTTCCGGTGCGTGTTCAGAGTTCAAGCGGCGCCGTCTCTCCCGCCTCCCCCAAAATTACGAACTGAACAGTCACCGTGTCTGCTGGCGTACCTCCCTCCATCTCCCCCACCGAGTCACCGACGTGTTGCCCCTATTAATAAATCTGAAAGGTCCCTCACAAATCTCACCATTTTTTTTGCATCCATCGCATCACACAGAAGGCGTCGGCACCCCCTCCCTCGGTGCGACGACGAGAAGCCAGACTCCCCTTGCCATGATGTCATTTCTCCTCCTCGCCGCTGCCGCCGTAGGTCCGCTGCCCCTCCCCTGGCTCGACGATAAGAACTAGGAGTGTAGGAAGATGATACGCACGCCGCTCGTGCCTCACCCGCAGACATCGCTGCTGGTGCCCAGGTCGCCGACGCGCTATGCTCATGTTCGTGGCCCGCTCGCCCGTGCACCACTGCCGTGAGTGGCGGAGCACTGTCTCGCACCATCGATGCTCGTGGGCGGGATCTATTCGCAGAGGATGCAGGGATTCCATGACATATCAAGATCTCGGAAGGCTTCTCGATTTCGTTTTTCGGCCCGGTCGAGGATTTTCTTCGTGTGAAGGAACTCGGAAGAAAGGGGTTGGCCGTTCAACAATTTTCTCTCTATTTTTCTATTCCGTTTCTCTCTCAACTTTAATATTTATTTGCTTTACTAGGGACAGATCTCAGAGAATTGAATAAGTCATGGGCTTGCCCAGCGTGGGGCACATAATTTTAGATTTTTTTAACAGATCATTTTGGAAATCTATATCTCATCTCTAACAACTTGATATTTCAACTTGCTATCCTTAATTTTTGGTAAAATCACAAAAACCTCTCTAACAACTCCTCAAATCAACTCCTCATTTATCCCAAGTTGCTATTCTTTTCTCCCGCACACGGATATATCCCGCTGACGGGCGTGACTTGCCATCGAGCCTTTAGAAGAGGTAGAAGGGTGAAAAAACAGTTTTGTTTCTGTCTCGGGGTTCCTGATGTAAGTTTGATCTGCGTTTGGCAAGTGAATTATGCCAAACTATTGGAGAGGGACTCTTTTTTCACTTGCCATATATTTTAGAGAGTTGCCAAATCACAAGATTTACCAAGTAAATTTTGGCAAACTCTTGGAGATGCTCTAAAGACAAACCCCATTAGCCTATTTTTCTTGCATTTCCTTACGCCACGTTATCCGATGATGTCATGCCAGCTCCAGTTTTGTTTCCTCCGATTGGCATCCAAGAAACTGAAGAAACGAAGAGGCAGCGGGCTCTAGTGTGAAATTTATCCCACCGAGTTATTAGCAGCATGTCATATGCAGATCATACGATCCACCCACGGAATTTCCATCTCCTTATCCCGTGCCCTTTGGTTTCTTAATCTCCTGTAAGTCTGTAACTGAATATTCATAAATGTATTGCATCCTTCACACACCAACAGCCGACTTCTTCTCCACCACAACAATTATTAATCCACCTGAATGCAAACGCATGTGGAAGGAACTGAACCATCATAGTTACCTTCGCATTTGTATTACCTGAAGAAACTGAACCATCATTGCTACCTTCATCAGGTTTATAAAACTGACACCGAGACCAGCGCTGGATCAGGACCGTGCCACATGTTCTCTTTGACCCCGAGCCGACGGTATTGCACCGCGCTCCTTCCTCCTGGTGCCAGCGGATACCTCGATGAGCTCAAGAGAGCTGGTGCCTGCGGCCCACCCGTGCCATGGCCCTTCCTCTTTGTGCCGGTGAGCAATGAGCTGCCTTCTTCAGTGCGTGTTGACAGCCAACATAGCAGGGTGAGGATCGGAGACCCTCGAAATAGCTGCGCTCCTGCTGGATAATGTTTTCTCTACTCAGTTCTATCTGCTCTGTATAAATCTGTCATGGAATACTCTTGGGAGTTGATGATAAAGATACCATTATATTGAAGGACCACTTTGGCTTTGGAAGAACAGAGTATGATCATCCGGTCAATAATAACACTTACATGCCTGTTTACAGGCTTTCAAGAACCATCGGTATACAAGGCTTTCATCAGTATGTGCCATATACTGCGCTATATGTATGGAGTTGTTTATCTGATCATGTAATTTTGTTTTTTAGCTTGCGTATTTCACAAGTTTAGAAAGTTTACGCGATATCTACGTGTAATGTGAATGTAGTTACAGTATAACGTTCTTTTTCCTTTGCTACTAAAGCAGCCTGTATTTCCAAGCTTACAGATTATATGTAAGTCATAGCTTTTATTCATCAATCAAATATTTATAATTCTAATAAAGCTAAACTCCGCTAGATGATTTCTTTCTTCATGCTAGGTGTCCACATCATCTTCCACTAAGTAGCTCACTAGATTATTGTTCTATCTCTTTATTTAAGGTGTCAACATCATCCCCACTAAATCCATGTTATCTCTTATTTATTCCCACTAGATGGTTTTTGCCCTTCATGAATTATATTCCTCCATACCCGCGCCAACGCGCGAGGAATCCTCCTAGTTTTTCAAATTGCTCAGGACATGGTCTCTATGTTGCATGTACCAAAAATTCAAGTAGCACACGTATCTCTCCGTGTCTCCAAATCTATTACTGATCATTTCATTTCATTTCATAATGTTATTTGGTTGTGCAAAAGAGTGTTGTATAACAGTTTTTTTATCAATTTACTGTTTAGTAGTTACGAGGCAGAAGTGAAACCATGATGTATGCATTTGAAGATAATTTTCAACCTAACTCAATCCTTTAAATCATTAACCTTATATTGTGCCACCAATTTCAAGATTGCACAACCATAAATTATTACATGTTTTCAAACACAAAGCCCTATATTTATAACTCAATGAATTCCGCAGCAATGCACGGGGGTATCATCTAGTAAATATAGTTACAAGGCCGGTCTACTAGATGTTCTATGTGCTTTTACCAGAGTAGTTACCTAGGAATTATTCAGCACAACTGCATAAAAATCAACATAGAAATGCTGATGTGGATTCAAAACTCTCAAGGATTGTTTCACTCACAGGTAACCTGCTTTCTAAATTAATTATCAGAATTACTTAACAGTAAAAACCATAATGTCAAGACTCCTGCCTTTCATCCTTTTTGTCGGCGTCACCGTAGGTACCTGCAAAACATCCTAAAGGCAACATTGTGAGTATTGAATTGTACTCCACAAGACTTACCAAATATATATAAACAAAGGAGTATAGATTTAGCATAAACAAGGAATAAAAGTTGGGTCACATAAATAACATCTATTGCATAATATAAATATATTTACCAACTACATATAAGCATAGCAAGGTATAGCATATAAGAGCTCGATCTTCCAAGAGTCCTTTATCATCATTGCTCTAAATGTAGGAGTAAGTGAACTACATTATAATGGACAATATTTAATAAAATATAGATCAGGCCAAGAAATTCAAAAAGGAATGGTAAACAACTACTAGGCCATTTTTGCTTTATTAATAATGTTGTCGTAACTACAACGTTACTACACAAGTAGAGGTTAAAATATGTGGGTATATAACATAGACAAGGATAACTCATAAAAAAATATAGTTATAAAAATATATCAATTAATAAATCATTATTTACATAAGTTTCATCATATTATTAGGTTTAAAATAAATTAAAATAATTCACAATAGTAAACATATTATTAAGTTTAAAATAAATTAGAAAAATAAACTAATTTACTTTTTATGCATCATTAGTAATATTAAAATTAAATTATTAGTCACTGGTCTTAGAGAAAATATTTAAATAGATTCACTATATGTTGTTATTCGTGGATATAGATATTGGATATTCATATTCTATATTATTATTGAACATATATGTGGAAAACAGAAAAAAAGTACTAAAAAATATTTGATACATCTATTTAGTATCACATTAGAAGGGGGTGCAAATATAAATATTCATATTACAAGTTTTAATCAAATCGTCGTGCCCGCTTCTCCTCTGTTGTCGACGCTTCTCCTCCGCCATCGACGAGGTAGGTATATATACAACTGAATTGTCGCCTCTACTCCGCTTCGCCTCCGCCATCTGCTTCGCCCATCTCGTCTGCTTTGTCTACGGTATTCAGTCTTGGCGGGGAAGATTTGGTCCACATATGTAAGTGCTACTTTAAGTAGTATCACGTGAAATCCAACATTACCAAGGGGCCACTTTTAAGTAGCCATTAACTATATAAGTGCCAAAGGGTATGAGGACAAGGGACTCGCCCCTCACTCATTTACATTTAAAACCCCATCGCATCTCTTTCTACATTTGAGCTCACTCCTCCCCCTCTGTCTCCTGTTGTAATTGTCAGTTCTAACACATTATTTAATATTTATCATATCAATCAACATACTATCTTGATCAACACTTAATAATCAACATTTAAATAATTATTTAATGGTCTATTTTTATATCATTATTAAGTAAAGAGCCTAAATAGAAAGACATAGATTATAGTGCTATAAACTAAACAATAAATATCTACCTCTGATCAGAACTTAGGTGCTAAAGCATATCGAGATTGAACTAAATAGCTATGTTTAGTGGAGTTAAAATGACTTAGTGGCAATAGTGAAACAATGTAGCGGTAGACCTAAAAAGCTGCAGTGGAATTAAGCTGCAGTGGAATTATAGCTCGGGCTATTTAAAACCATGGCTGTAGTAAAAAAGAGCTCGACGTTCTATTCTATTGATGAAAGTAAGAAGTCCAGGTAGAACACTGATTCTGAATCTGTCTGTGAGGGAGAGTTCTATGCAGCCCCAGCGTTCCAAACTGCCGCGTCACCCGCTAGTGCACTTCAAATCCCATATTTTGATAGGGTGCGCTCAGTGGTAGAGGGAGAGAGTGGCTAGCAAGGGCAGCCGTCCCTCCCGAGTTTTTAAGAGAATTTTTTTAATGACTACTCATGTTTATAATTCAGCTATTATTTTATACAAATGTATATATGACATTACTATTTACAATGGCAAGTAGAAGAATATAATGAGCTATAAGCCTATAAGATGTCGGACAATCAAATCATAATCTTGTTTTTTATCATTAGAGCCTATTGGGAACACATGAATTTTAAGATTAAGAAAAAAAATAGTATTTAAGAGTTAGAATCTGTTTTAGGTTTCTTGTTGGATTTTTTTCATGTATTCTCACTGTTTAAACTTTGCAGTAATCCATTCTTGTTTTGTTCAAATAACATTCCAAGTATGTAGTAGCTACTTAGTTGCTTAATTACTTATCAATTGTTTTGTGTTTCATTTTTAGTTTTATTAATAACTAGCCCGGCAAAATAGGAGGGTTGTGACTTGTGAGTAGCGGTAAATATGCCACTTTTATGGAAAATAATAAACAAGCTAAGCAGTAGAGTTTTCTAAGTTTGTATTTTTGGTTTGCAAATGTTTTATCTTTTCTAGATCTAAAGACCATGAGTTATTTTGTGCAAAGGTGCCAACACCTCAACGCTCTCGCCTCTCCTCCCACACCTGAACCCAAGATGCTTGCTGTGAACAAATCTTGCTTGCCTGTTAGTGGTGGACAGGAACGAATTGTTTGGGGGAAGGCTTCGAGTCTTATAATCATGTATGGTCTTGTATTTTCTTATTTCCTCACGATTGATCTGAGCATCGTGAGCTAGCAAGATGCAATTGTCTAGTTCGTCGATTTTGGTGTTGCTTCTTATTTGTGGAATGGCTCCAGCCTCTTGTAATAGTCTGGTGCCGGTGCTGGTGCCTAGTTATACACTACATACCGGGCATAATGGAATCTGCTAAATTGGTACATGTGTTGCTTCTTTGAAATGCTACCATGTGTTTGATTTGGGTAGAAAATTACTATAATTCAGCACCAACTGCTTGCCCTTTCAATGATTTTTTCACTTTGTGTGGCAGAGTCTTCTAAATTATATGGCCCACAAGCACCTAACCTTGTCCCTAAGACCTCTGTCGGCTATGCTTGTGTACCACATAACTTAAAATGCTCTGTCGGGTGAAACCCCGATGACACCACGATTCTCCAAGATCGAATTCTTACAGAGATATTGTAATATTACAACCGTTTTTATTCAAATACAACAGGGGTAGCGAAAAGATTTATAAAAGATATGACTACACTTGATCGAGTTTAACTAAATAAAACTTAACCGAAGTTTGTGGAAGTAAGAAGGAGACATAGAGCACCTGCAGGAGAACACCTCAGGTGGGAGCTATTCGATCATGCCAAGCCCATCGGTATGACCGAACTTAGCAAAGAACAGTTAGTACACATAATGGGGTTAAACAAACACTGAGCACAAAAGTACTCCGCAAGACTTACCCGATAGAAAAGAGTGGAGAAGACTCGAAATACTTGGTGATAGGAATCAAGGTAAGGTTTTAGTAAGAATCAAAGACATCTTTATGGAAAAGCGTTTAAAGTTGATCCTTACTATGTCAATCACTTGTCAATCGGGTAACAATTTTAAAACTTTCCTTCCATCAACTTTCATCATTACTACGATCTTGGTGCAAGGATCAAGTCTCCCATATCGTGGAGCAACGACGATTCGAATCGCTTTATATACCCAAATTAGGGCTTCCTAGCCACACAATGTATGCGGGACCGACCATCTTACATATATCAACTCGGCGCTTGAATTTCTCCATACCGAGAATGGGTCCTAGCCACGAGAGTACAGTGCACCACCTCCCTACGCCGTTAATACGTCGACAGTGCGCTCGTAGGATGGGTACACGCTACTTCCCGCCCCGGTTGTTCGCTTTCGTCATGGATAGTCCAAGGGAGCTTACCGCCATTAGCATGCGACTAGTACTATCCAATAACCTCATGATCCAAGGGCCAAGGCAACGAACGGTTCTTAACCGACACAAGTGGACGACACTACACCGGGGCACTAGCCCTTCCCGATGCAAGTCACTCCACCCAAGCATCTCGATTTACTCATCATGTTCTTATTGTATACCCTTGACCCGGCCAAGGTAAAGGATAAACAACAAGCAACATCGGGTTTTCATAACTTCTCTCAAAGAGGATATTGTTACCAACTTTGGAAAACATTTTATTTGTAAAGCCTAGACTATCAAGAAGACTAAGCATCCACTAAATATTTTAAAATCAAAACAGGTTTTAGGGGATAATATATCAAGGAAGGTAAATGCATCAGATAGGATATCACACAACTCCTACACCGAATGCATCATATTATTAACATATAATTATAAAAGACTTTCAAAATTCAAGGAAGAGTTAAATGCATCCTGGACTTGCCCGTGTTGTTGCGAGAGAAGGTTAGCCGTTAATCTTGACATCAACCTCTTTGTGGATTCACCTTGTCAGGGTTGGATCACCGCAAATCTTTTAGATCATCACGGATCTTCTCTGATGCTTGACCATCGCGATCCTTCGCTCTCACGTAAACTATACGTAAAATAATGATGCATTCTAAGTATAATGAAATGCATGACATGATGCATGATAGGCAACATGGATCAAACAACTTAACTCCTCATTAACTTGAGTACAACTTTCCTTCACGGTATAGTCGCATCAAGAGATCATAATTAGCAGCTACGTCGACAAAGGATAACGTAACACAATCAACGCAATTGAATTGCCGAAGGTCATTAGGATTAATGACCTAGGGTCATCACTTAATTCCAAAGTCAATCAACCCTAGAGTGATTAAGATTAATTACTAATTTATTAACCATTTTATAGTTGTTAAAAGCCACTAAATAAATTTGCTAAGTAATTAATTACTACTACACATGTGATGATAACCATTACTATTACTACACAACCAAGCCATGAATCATTAGGGTGATAATGGTTCATGGTCTTCAAACAACATCACAAGCCACCAAACATAATGAATCCTATCATTCTTTGCTTAAGTCTTTTAATTATTTATTAAGCATATGAGCAACATTATACATGAACTATACATGATCATGCCTTGGACCAGGGAGGTTTACTTGATCCGGGTCTTCAAACAATACCACAAATCACTCAACATTTAAATAATCAATGAATTAATTACTTGGTTATTTTATAAATTATTTCTATGGTCATTAAACAAGGTAGGAATTAATTATAAAAGCAAACTTGCTCAAAAACAAGTTGCATAAATTTTAGTGGAGGTCCTTTGTTAACATGAAAAGCTTACTCCTAATTTTTCATGATTTTGGATACATAAAACAGCCTACAAAAATCATAGACCAAGCATTTCTTAATTAAAAAGAGACAATTATTGAGCATAACCAAAATAATTAACAGGACCAACACAAATTTTTCTATGAAGCTACACATCATGAGGATCACACACATATTTTTTATTTTATTTTTAACTGCTCAAATTATTTAATTATGAAATAGTAAAAAATATCATTTAAATTCAACTTTGAAAAACAGAAAAAAAAAAAAGGACAAAGGCCTCAACAGGCCGGGCCTGTTGATATTGGGCTGCGGGCAATGGCCCAACACGGCCGATCCGCCCAGCCCGGCTTCACTCTCCCTCCCTCTCCCCATTTAAAAGCAAAGGGGGGGCGGCGCGGCGACGGCGGTGCTTTCGCCGGCGGTGAGTGTAGAGGCGACGGCGAGGGGGCAAAAGAAGACTCCCCACGACCCTTTGGACCTAGCCAAGGGGTTAGTTGCTCCGATTAGTGCTTGGAGCAATGGCGGCGGCGGCCATGGCTGCCCGGCGGCCATTTGCGGTAGTGGCACACGGGCGTTCGGCAAAACCGGACGGGGTTGAGACCTAAACGGTGGACCCGGCGCTGATCACGAGCTCATGGCGGCTCTGGGCAAGGCTTGGTTTGGCATGAGACTCACCGGAGGGAGCTTGGGACAACAAAAGCGGGCTCAATGGTGTCCGGTGGCCGGCTCGAGGAAGAAGAAGGACGCGCCCGATTGACTCGGCCCACGATAGCTGGTGAGAACAAACTCGGCAGTGCGCAAGCCGAGTGGTGGAGTAGTGAGCAAGAGTGCGAGTGTGATCATTGATCGGTGAACGCGAATTGCGCCCGGCGGTTGGGGAGTCTATTGGCGGTGAGCGGGGAAGAGAGAAAGAGGATGATGACGGGCGGCTTTGCTTTTATAGAGGGAGACGACCACTTGCGGTCTTGGGCAGCGGACGCAACGAGAAGCTGCCGAGGTGGAGCTGGCATGAAGAAACGTCGAGGCGGGGGCACGTCGACGACGGCAAGGACGGCCATACCTTCCCTGTGCTGGCACCGTGCAGCACAGTAGCACCTTGTTTCCCATTCTTTTGAATTTCAAACTGTTTTTGTAAATTTGCTCCAAAGTTTTGAACTGAAAATTAAAAACTTCCAAACTTTTTATGCTCTACAACTTTTATTAAACAAGTTTTGTCAAATTCTAAATATTTTTGAAATTACATTTCAAATTTGAAAAGAGGGCAAAAACCCTAATTTTAAGGATTTCAAAATTACTTTAAAATTTTGAATAAAAGGTGAAAATCTCCAAAAATAAAAGTTGTTTCTTTTTCAAGATCTACAACTTTTATTAAAGAGGTTTTTCCTGAAACTGAATATATTTTAAATTGGAGTTTAAAATCGAAAAGGAGACAATTTCTAATTTGTTGAACTTTTGAAATTAGTTCTAATTTTATTCAAAAACTTAAAAAACTTTATTTACCAAAACTTGTAGAGCTAAAAAAGATGTACAATCTATATTTTGGAAGTTTTCCCAAATTTTGAATATTTTGAGCACAATTGGAAAGTGGGCAAAAACAACTTTTTGAAATTCAAGGTTTTGAAAGGGATTTGCTGATTCAATATTTGGGCAATTAATTAATGATGTTGTGAGGAGTTTCAAACCCAACCAATGGTATACTTTCAAGGTACAAAGTTCATACTTTGAAATAGTACCAAAGTTTGGCATCTTTTATTTACAAAATTAATTATGGTTAGCTCCTCGAAATTGAAAATGATATTCAAACTCCCGGACTTAGCCACTTAGGCTAGGGTTTGGAATTTGAATTCAATTCAAATTTGATTCTTTCTTTTTACATAATTGGACTTGATAAACATGTTTGGGATGTTAGATATAGTTAGCCAAGTACTTAATCATTCCAAATTTGATTCTTTCTTTTACATAATTGGACTTGATAAACGTCCGGTTCGAAGGAGTCGTGTTACTTAGCGGTTCGTAGTAGGGGGTTACAACCTTGTTCGAGAGAGGGTTAGGGGCTCCCAAGTCTCTTGTGTGCATGTGTGAGAGTTTTTCGCTATTGGTTTGAGAGGCGGTTTCTTAGGTGGCTCGCCCTCCCTTTATAGATCAAGGGGGGTGCGGCCTTACATGAGGAAGTATGGGTGTGTCATGTAGAGAAAGAAAAAAAAGGACAATGGTGGAGTGGCGCGTCGCCCTCCCTGGGTCGGGGCGTCCTTCTTCCTTGCGTCGTCGCCACGCCGCCTGTCGTTGATAAGGTCTCGTCGCGAGTGTGTCGCCCATGCCTTAATAGTGATCGGAGAGGTTGAGCAGTTGATTAGAGTGTTTTGGAGTATTATCCTGAGTTAATGACGCCATGCGGCTCGGGGGCCGGATCGGGATGGATGGGCCGTTAAATGCTTGTCGGCCCGCAAGGCGATTAGGCGCCGAGCCACGCCCGCCGCCCTGACCAACATGCGGTCAGGGCCCGCCACTGGGCCAAGCGGTGCCATTGATGGTGTCCCGCGTAGGCGCTGCGTGGTCAAAAGCGCTGGGCCCATACCACTGCTTGTGAGCGGATGAGCGCGGCCTTGGCGTGTGCGAGTTTGGTCGGGCATGGGCGTAATTATGGCTTCTCAGAAAGCCCCGAGAGGGTGGAGGGGGGCTCCCGGTCGACCCAGGGCCTCTGTCCCTCGAGGGTTTGCGGTCGTTCGCCCGGGGCGCGTCCTCGATGCGGCAGCGGTTTTTGCGCGTGGGCTCCCCGCGGCCAGCCGGGCTCTGGAATGTTGGCCGCTGGTCCGGTTTAAGTAGGCCCGGTCATGGGCGGGGAATCTTATTTAGGGGGGCTTAACGGGCCCGGTAGTTTGGCCGCCTGAAGTAGCCCCCGATCCTAGAGGTGTGGGCCACGCTGTGGTTTCGAGGGTCGTGGTAGTTTCTCTGGTGGTGCTTGGCCTCTTCCTTAGCCAGAGTCTCACAGGGGCGTGGGCCATGTCCTCGAGAGGCGGCGTGCGTTTCGGGGTAGTGGGGTGCGTTGGTTTTTGGTGCGTCGGTTTAACCCGTCGCGGGGCCAGTTTTGCTTTGGACGATCATAATGGCGCCCTTGAGCCGTCCGGGCGAGGCGGCGACGGGCGCGGCAGTCGGGCCGAAGCCAGCGCGCTGTTTTATCCGGGGGAGGTTTTGAACAACGGCACCACGCCTCGAGCCCGCGTATCGGAGTTAAAGAGGTGGTGACGGGAAGGCGGGCGTCGGGCGGGAAGGCGATGGATCTTCCCCCGCTAGGTCCAAGCGGCCCTTGGCGTCTCCACGGCCCCTATAAAGGGATCGTGGTGCTCGACCTTCCCTCACCCCCACTGCCTTTGTTGTCCTTCTTCACACCTTTGCTCCCGTTCCCACTCTTCTCCTTCCTTGTTCCGTTTTCGTTTGGTTGTCGGCATGGAGAGGGGGATCTTTGGCGAGGAGGACCCGTTCGGAGGAATCGGTGGTGTCGCCGGCCCCCAACGTCTTGCGGCGGGGGTTGGTGGAGGCGGCTGCACCGTGCCGTCTTTCCTCGGCGGGCTACGCCCCCGCTTCCTTAGAGGCGATGGCGGGGCCGTCCATTCCTCCCGGCGGTGGTGGAGCCATCGGCCCCGCCGCTCCCGCTTGTGGGTGCCCTCGGCGCATCGCCGCCCTTGAGGCGGAGGTGGTGGCGCTTCGAGGAGGAGAACAGCGTCGCCCCGCCCGGCCCAGCGGGAGGATGCGGACCGTGCACTGCGCCCGTGGGAGCCCCTTTGCTCGCCTTTTCAGCTCGCTCTTCTTTTTGCTCTTCTCTACTCGGCGTTCCTTCGCGTTCTGTAGAGGCTGCGGAGATGGAGGCCATGGCGGCCGCCCGGGGGCCGGACTCGCCGACCTTGTCCATCCCTGGCCGGCGTGGCGAAGCATCTTGAGATGCGCTGGGTCGGTGTCCACACGTCGGTGGCGCTACGATCTAGCAGGGCGCGATCGTCGCGCTAGCGATGGCGGAGGCGCACACCGACGTTGATATGACCGACGTCACCGGCTTCCCCGCCGGCCACGGAGGACTACGCCGACCCGGCTCCCAGTATGAGGGCGTGGCCGGGTCGCGGTGGAGCTCTCTCCCGTGGACGGATCCTAGCCGGGAGGCTGGGCCCTGGGGCGGCGTTCTTGCCCCCCTCCCCTCTTATTCGAAAAATCTTATGTAATGTAGAAGGGGATCAATAAATAAAATCTTTTGTTAGTATGAGTTCGAGCATTACTCTTAAAATCATATAACTCACAACATCGAAAAAAGAAAAGCGCAAAATCGGTGCGTTCGGAGAATCGACCTCCACCCCGTCTTGGGGGGAGGTCGGCCTAGTTCGTTCGTTTTGGGGTCGTGATTGCGTGCACGTTTTTTAAAGGGTGTCGTGCGTGCTTCCCCGAGATTTATTTTACTTTATTGTTTTGGACATTTACGCCTCGAGGCCCCCAGCTCCTGGCGTCAAGGTGGGCCTAGTCTAGGGGTCGAGCCTTCTCCCCACCCGATCCTTTTTAGTGGGGTCGGAGGAGGTGGACAACGCCTGTGCCATCCCATCGATTGGGTCGGCGCGGTGTCCGTGGCCGCTAGCGGGTAGTTCAAGTGAGGCCTGGTTCCCGCCTTTGCGCTGGCTACGGTGACCAGCTCCATAGATCCAGGTAGCCGATTCGTACTTTTCCCAAGCCGTCCACGGGCTTGTGGGCTCGATGCCTTTTTTCGCAAAAATTTCGAATCGAGATCAACCTTGGACTCGAACACGGCCGAAAAGCCCTAATCACCCATTGCTCTGGAAATTAGGCCGCTAGTGGGCTTCTTTCTTGGGTCGCCCCTCACTCCGTTGGTCAGGGGCGGCCGTGACCCTCCGCGGGCAGGCTGCGAACCCCATCTGTTTTTCGGACCTTGTTACATTTGAGTCGTTTTTTCGTAATTAAGTACAAACTCGTGGTACAGAAATTAATACATGAATTTAAGCGTTACATAAAGCGAGTAAAGCGGAATGACGGTAACGTGCGTGATAATTTAGTCGAGGGGAGTTCATGGGTCTACCGATCGTGGCGAGTTACGGCCGAGGTTAGTTCGTAGCCGTCGTCGCCGCCGCCGCCAGCCGTAGTCGCGAGGAGATAGTCGCGGATGCTTGAGAAAGTGGAGCAACGCTTCAGGGTCTTGGAACTTGTCGTCGTCGGCCGGGACATCGCGGGTGCCGTGGGGCTGGTTTTGCTGCTCGTCGTTCCTTGGGCCGGACTGGCGGGCGGTTGTCGTGGCGCGGGCGACGGGCGCTGCTGGGGAGCGTTAGGGCCCCTTCTTCTTGGGCCGTAGGCGGTGATGCCGGCGTCCCCGTTCTCATGGAGGCCCTTTCTCCTGCACCGCGCGCCGGAGCGAGCTAACCTGTTGTCGTTGTCGTGTCGGGCCGAGTTGTTGTGGTGGAGGCACAAAGTTAGCGAGTGACGCAGATGGCGTCGGCGTCGATGTTGGGGAGGAGCATCATGTAATCCAATCCACCCGGCGCCGATGAAGTTAAGATTCCCGAAACGGACATGGGTGCCCTGAGGAACTAGAGATCGTTGGGTTTTGGCCATCCGGATCTTTGGGTTTGGAGGCAAAAACGCGCAAAGGCCCCTACCTGGCGCCAAGCCAATGGAGGTGTTTCGTGAAAGCACCAACTAGTAAATTTAGAGATGCGCGTTTATACCCTGATGATGGTTCGTTAAGAGGACACGGGAAGTATCTTGTTCATGCGAGAGACCCTAAATCCGGTTCGAAGGAGTCGTGTTACTTAGCGGCGGTTCGTAGTAGGGGTTACAACTTTGTTCGAAAAGAGGGAGGGGCTCCCAAGTCTACGTATTGTGTGTGTGTGAGAGTTTTCGCTATTGGTTCGAGTCTGTTTCTTAGGTGGCTCGCCCTCCCTTTTATAGATCAAAGGGGGAGTGCGGCCTTACATGAGAAAGTATGGGTGTGTCGTGTAGAGAAAGAAAAAAAAGGACAATGGTGGAGTGGCGGCGTCCCGCCCTCCCGGGGTCGGGCGTCCTTCTTCCTTGCATCGCCTGGCGCCGTCGTTGGTAAAGGTCTCGTCGGCGAGGAGTGTCCGCCCATGCCTTAATAGTGATCGGAGAGGCCGAGCAGTTGATTAGAGTGTTTTGGAGTATTATCCCGGAGTTAATGACGTTGTATGCGGCTCGGGGGGCGGATCGGGATCGGCCGGGCTGTTCGTCTTGTCGGCCCGGCAAGGCAATTAGGCGTCGAAACCACGCCCGCCCTTGACCAACAATGCGGTCAAGGGCCGGCCACGCCTCGCGCCAACAAGCCGTTGATGCCCGTGTCGACGCCACAATCTTTGGCGCGCATAGCATGGTCAAAGGCGCCTTGCCCATGCCACTGCTTGGCGCAAGCGGAGTGAACGCGGCCTTGACCCGTTATGTAATGCAGTCACGTGGGTCGTGGTCGGCGTGGGGCATAAGCCTCGGGTGGCTTCTCCGCCGGGCGCCGGTCGTCGCGGCTTGCTGCCTCCCGGTCACGGTACCCGGGGAGTCCTCTCGTCCCCTCGGGGGTCGTGGCGAAGTCGCCGCGCCGAGGGCCGCGTCCTCCGTATGCGCGCGCGGTTTTGCCCGTGGGCTCTGCCGCGGACCTGCTAGCGGGCTCACGGAATGTTGGCCCGCCTGGTCCGGTTTTCGTAGGCGGTCATAGGCCGCTTATGGCGTGCTTTAATCTTATTTAGCCGGGGGCTTAACAGGCTGGTAGTTTGGCCCCCGACACTATACATTTGTAAACTTATTTTAGTTGTACACGTCATGGTTCTCTAATCATGAATGCTTATGCAATGCGTATGATGACATGTCAGGTTTTGGTTAACGTAACACCAGAGGTGTTACACTTTGTCTATTGGTGCTTGTAGTGTCAGAACGTTTTCTAGTATTAGGCGCTCCAGCGTACGTCAGCCTCCCATAAAGTGTTTTATGTGCAGTTGGGTGGAATAGTGGGACATTGATTGGCTCGGAAGATGATTGGTGCAGATTCAATCCCATGACAAGATCATGTTGTAGCTGCTATGCTGAGATTATTTCATTTCTTTTGCTATTTTACTAAGTGGTTCCTTTCAACAATCCTTCTGTCATATTCTTAGGCTTTATCCATTTATTCTTCCTTTGTAATTGATATTGACCCCCTTATTCTCAAGTTCACTGATGTAATATACATACCAAGGGTAAAGTAACTATATTCTTTTCCGCTGTACATGATTTTATACAGTACAGAATAAAATATCTGTTCTCTCTTCATGATTGACATGGAACTAAGTACTGTAGCCTTCAGTATATAAGTCACTTGGGATTTTGGATTTGAGTGGTTTGACTATGAGCAATTTGTTAATTGATGTTCTTTATTGCTCTATGTTAGTGACATAGATTATCTATTGTAGT
>JADLZL010000116.1:0-122983 GCA_015844335.1 Chrysopogon serrulatus | reverse complement strand
TTTTGTCATATAATATACCAAAATATGACATAAAATTTTGTGCGGTCACAAATTCATGAGACCCGATTTTTTTATATGATGACTTAGTTGTTTTTCACATTAGGGTTGCTGATTTCGTCACAAATTGTGTGATGCCAGGAGACGATTGCGCGGTTTCTTTTTGTGACGCTAGAAAGTGTATTTTTGTGACTGCTTTGACGTCATGTCTTAGTTTTCTGAAAATTGACCTGCCCAAACATTACCGTACCGCTGCAAGTGGGCTCGAGTCTTGACCAAAATCATTCCCCCAATCGCCATCGACACTTTGGGGCCTCATCCCTATCCACATCTCCATCTCCCCCACCTCAACAGAACATGGCGACGAGTGGAGACGGAGGCCGACTTCTGGCGGCACGGTGGACGGCGAGCGGGCAGCGGCCTCAGGCGAGCACGGTGGTATTGGGTGGACTCATGCGGAGGCAGCCCCTCTCCCCCAACCCGACGGCGTGGCGGCTATACCTAGCTCCTACCCCGGCGAGGCGGGCGGGGCGTAGCGGCCAGCGGCCGGCCGGCGGAGCACGGATCTCCGGTGACCACCGCGACCCTATCACGCTCCGGCTCCTCATGTGCTCATGGCTGTGTGCCGCCATTCTCCTCCCCTTCCCCCCCCTCTATTTGGTCGGCAATGGCGCCCCTCACCCCCCCCCTGTTTCTCTTTGAGCTGTTCAAATCCGAGTTAGAGGCTGTAGTAGTAGTAGAAGTTAGAGGCAAGATGAATTAGCCCTTCATTTGTTTGATGGCAAGCTGGAGGAATGTGCAATGATGTCTGAGGCTGGAGCTATGTGCAATGATGTGTGTTGCTCTAGGAATGTGCAATGCTTTTTTAGTCTGAACTTGTTTGAGCATATGTTCGTCGATGAGCTAATGAATCCCATGTCTCTTAACCAGGCCTCATGTTGCAAGCATCGTCATGTACTGCTCGCACTAGGCGGTCAGCTAGGGTTGTCGACCAACCCGGACCCCTTGCTGTTGGGCATGCTGCAGCACCTCTGGCACCTGTTGTCGATCCGGAGGCGCCGATCGATGAAGTGTCCAACTTGCCGTTGATACTATGCCCGCAATGCCGGGACGTGAGGGTGTTTGCTGCCACTACCACGCAATCTCTGGCTAACAATGGAAAAAGATTCTTCAAGTGTCCTAGGAAGAACTATGTGAGTGCAGTGGTTGAATTAGAACACGCCAAATTTCAATCTTGTTTGCCCAAATTTCATTGCTTGCTGCTGTAATTTGGATGCAGGGGAAGTGTAGTAGCTATTGGTTTGAGGAAGAATATGTGGTCTACCTTCGTGACCATGGATATCTACCATCAGAAGTTCCTTCGATGATGATAGAAGTTCCTGAGGTCGTGGGAAAAATTGAAGGCTTAGAGCAAAACCTGAACAAGCTGAAGGAAATGGTAGGGAAGAATAGGGAAGGCTTGGGAAGCTGTATTTGTCTTGTGTGTGGCTGTGTGAATGTAACACTATTTCTGTTGTTGGCCATTTTGTTGGTTGTGGCTGTAGTGTACAAGTAGGTAATGCTGATGAAGTATGGGCGTTTGTGTTGAAGCTGTAGTGGTTAAGAACATGTTGTATTGAACCTAATGTGGTGGATGTATGTGCACTTGTTATGAAATATGGGCCATTGTGGTCTTTGGACTTCTCTTGTGTAATCTGTGCATTTCTGCTCTCTGTTGGAAATAAAGATCCCTTTTGCTTATGATGATTTACTTGTGTTGTCTAAAATTTTAGCACAATGTATATACAACTTGTAGCCTATACATTTTGTGACCGCGTCTTTACATTTTTTGATAGATTCTGGGCATTATATGACATTATCATGTGTCAAGAAAACATAGAAATCTGGATAGTATCCTTGCATTCTATGATTGAAATCTGGGAATTGTAACTTGCATCATACATCAAGTATCCACTGAAAAACAATTGTTGTATAGAAGGTCATACAAAGGTCATGGTTCAAGCAAATGTAGTAGCATAATTCGAATACAATAAAATCACTAACACAAAATTTCTAGGATCACAAATATCTAGAAATGCAAAGTTCGATCATCATCATCACCGTCTTCTCCTCAAGTATTGCCTTCTTTCCTCGACTATGGTACTCAAGGTAGGTATCATCTTCATCATCACCGTATGTTTCATCACCTTGAGTTGTATGTTCTTGTCGACGGATTCTCTCGACGATGTCTCTACTAACAGGGCTGCTTGGTTCATTATCCATGTGCAACAAATCCGGATCGGGATGAATGTCTCCCCCATCGCACCATCCGTCGAGGAAGTATGCTCCTCTTGGTATGCCTCCTGACATCTCATATGTACTTGTTCATGGATTGGTTGGTTTGTGTCGGTCTCTTGTACATCAAATATATGTCGGTGGCCAAATTCTTGTACCACTCGCCAACATGGACCTAACTTTGTATCTTCCAAGAAAAATACTTGTGAAGCATCGCTGGCTATGATGAAAGGATCATTCTTATACCATCGGCCTTGGTTGTTTATGCTCTTGAAGTAACCATCATCTTTCATCTGGTGTGTCCTTCCCTCTAGGTTGTACCATTCACACCGTAATAAGACAACAGTTCTATGCCCATTGTTGTTCTTACTATAAGTCAATTCAATAATGTCTGTGATTGTCCCATAGAAGTCAATTGTGTCATCACCATGAGTACCTGCAGTTTTGATGGTGGAGTTCTGTGTCTTCTTGTGTTCATCACGAGCCATAGTGTGGAACCGTACCCCATTGATTATACACGCTGCGTCACGAACGCACTCTCGGATCCGGGTCGGCATGCTAGTGAGTACAGTCTTCATCAACATGCATTGTGCCTTCATATTTCAATCTGGTAATCTGCAGAAGTAAACATACAAAATTAGTGAGTTTCAGAATGTATTGTATCATAAATTATTAAGTCATGTTGTAGAAATTGCACACACATAATTCTCAAACCATGCAGGGAATTGTGTTGACATCATTTTTCAACATCGTTGACTTCTTGTTCTTCTAATTCTGCCTCTATACATGCTGCAAAGGAAGAAGATGGTTAGTCTTTTTGTGACATTAGTATTGAAGGTTTGAAGCTGAAATGAAATTGCAGCAACTACTCACTCTTTGTAGACATCAACCTCTTCGCAGCTTATTTAGAACAAACCAAACCATGGAGTCATAGTCTTTGTCTTCATAATGAAGGTTTGAAGCACCCAACAGTTAACACCATGACCAAAAATAGAGTAACCATTGGGTGAGATGTTCTGTTCTCCATCCAAGTATCTTTCGGGCCTAGTGAACCTATTAATGATATCACTAAAATATGTTGAGCACTTTGGGTCATACACTCATAGGCAAAGTGTATGCCTCCTCTGCAATAGATCCTTCAGGTCTTGCTTTATTACGGACAAAAACGCTTTAACGTGCCCAATCTTCTCTCAATGGGATACATCCATCCATATTGCACCGGTCCCCTAAGGAGTGCCTCATCAGGTAAGTGTACGCTAGGTGAACCATAACATCGAAGAATGCAGGGAGGATAAATTTTCTCCAATTTGCAAAGTATAAGCACAATATCTTTCTTCATCTGTTCTAGTTCATCAACCTTTAGAGTTTTTGAGCAAAGTTGTCTAAAAAATCTACCCAGTTTTAGCAATTACTTCAGATACATCTTTTTGCGCACCAAACCATGAAGGCCACCGGTAAAATACACTGCGGTAGTATATGACAACCATGTGTTTTCAGCCCATGCATTGATCCTCCTCCCTCCATATTGACACATCTTGATATATTGGAGGCATAGCCATCTGGAAACTTAACATTGCTCACAAATTGCAAGAACTTTTTCTTTGCTTCTGGTGTTAGAACGTAACAAGCTCTTGGCTTTGAGGATGCAAAGACCACCGTCATCTAGCAAATGAAGCTCTTTTCTTATACCTCTTTCCTCCAAATCTACTCTAGCAGCAATTGTGTCTTTTGTCTTGTTCGGAATATTAAGCAGCGTTGACAAAATGTTTTCACATATATTTTTCTCTATGTGCATAACATCAAGGTTGTATTGTAGCTTCAATTTTGACCAGTATGGCAAATCATACAAGCTAACCTTTAGATGCCATACTGGTTCACCATCACGACATCGTTTTCTTGATCTCGGCTTATCTGGATTCTTGCCAGAAACATAGCAAATTTTATCCAATCTTGCCATAATCTCATCTGCACTAAATTTCCTTGGTGCTCTCTATTTTCATGGTGGCCATTGAAAGATCTATTTTTCCTCCAGGGATGGTCATTTGGGAGGAAACGTCTATACCCTATGAATCCAATTTTGTTTGTCGACATTCGAGCATGGATTCTCATCACAAAGGCACACATGCAAAGTAACCCTTAGTTGTTCTGCCTGACATGGTGCCTAAAGCAGGGTAGTCATGGATTCCCCACAAAATCGCTGCACGCAGATTGAAGTCTTTGTCCTCGTATGCATCAAAAGTACGGACGCCGTTCCAAAGAGTTAGCATGTCTGCTATCAAAGGCTGCATGAATACATGGAAATCTTTGCCCGGTGATTTTTTCCTTGAATTAGTAAGGCAAGCATGTAATTGGATTGGTCCATACACATCCATGGTGGAAAATTGTATGGAATCACTATCACCGGCCGATGTTATATGAATTGGTCATCCGACCAAATGGGTTAAATCCATCAAGTAGCAATGGCTAGCCTCAAACTACGGGATCATCTCGCAAAAAGACTTGAAAGCATCATCAAATTCTTTCCAAGCTTCTCCATCGCCAGGATGTCTCATTTCATTCTCAATCGCTACCCTCTTTTCCTTATGCCATCTTGCATATTGTGCCCATTGCCGAGATAAAAAAAGCCTTTGGAGCCGTAGAATTATTGGAAAGTAACGGAGGACCTTGTGAGCAACTTTCTTTCTGCCCTCCTTGTTTTCTTTCCATCTTGTGAAGCCACAAACCGGGCAATGAGTATTGGTTGCATGGTCCTTCCAAAATAAGGCACAATCATACTTGCACACATCAATACACTCATAACCAAAACCAAGCTTCCGAAGCAGAGCTTTCATTTCATTATAGGACTTAGGAAGGCCGGGCACATTCTTCAAAGATGATGAAAGCAACTCAAGGAATGCATCAAACCCAGATGTTGTTATTCGATTGTACACTTTTATATGCAGCAATTTAATAATGAAACTTAGCCTAGACTCCTCGGTGCAACCTGGATAAAGTTCACGCTTTGCCTCTTCAATGATTTCTTTGTATAAGTTACCACCAAAGCCATGGCTTGTCGCGGCATGCAAATCTTGAATCAACCCCCGAACTCCCCGTGCACTATCATCTAAGACATCTTCAGCTTGTCCTTTCTCATCAAGTGGTGTTGGGTCATCTCCATCCCATGACATATGTTCAGGTAAAACAACATGTTCTCCATCTTCATCTTCTCTAGCAACATTATGTTCCTCTCCATGGTGAACCCACCTAGTATAGCACCCGGACATACCATTGAGTTCAATATCCTCCCCAGCATCATCTTGCCTTTTCTCTTTCTGGTTCAAGCATTTTCGGCATGGGCACTTGATCTTCTCATCTGCACTATATCTATCTCTAACATGTTCCATGAATTGCTGAACACCGCACATAAACTCAAAGCGAAAAATGGTTGACTGTTATAAATCCAAACTTCTATCCATCTCGACATGGACAAATTTAGTTGCAAACAAAGATATTACAAAAGTATCTAGCTTCTCATCTGCACTTGATTTTCTCTCGTCATATTTGCCTCAAGTCAACTTGTTGGGAGGCCGGGAGCATGGCCCGGCCGGCCAAGATCCACCGGGTGACCGGCGAGGCCCCAACACGTGGGCGGTGAGGCACCACCACGGGTGGCCGGCCGCACCAACAGGGTGGTGGTGGCTAGCGGCACCACCGACTAGCTGGGGTGGTGGCGCACGGATCCAGGCTAGGGTGGATCCAAAGACGGGTGGCCGGCGACGCACGCAAATGGTGCCAAGGCCAAGGCAAGGCCGCTAGTGGGGTTGGGCAGTGAGGGACCAATAGGGGTGGTGGCCAGCGAGGCCCGAGGCGGGGTGGATGGCGAGGATGTAGGCGGGGTCACCGGCGAGGTTGGAGGCTAGGTGGCCGGCGACAGTGCACGAGATGTGGCCGGCAAGAGTGACCTGAGCACTCTGTTTCTAAGCCAAATGAAGCTACGCTTCTAACAAGATAGACATCATTTCCTTTTTTAATCTAGTGCAAAAGCTTATAACAAGTTTTTCTCCCACTTGCTAACTCCAAATATGATGCTTTTTTTTCCTAAAATTTTCTAAAATCATGATCTACCAACTTATTGCATTGATTTTAGCCATATTAACATGTATCAAAGTTTGAACAATTCAAAATGTGAATTCAATAAATTACCAAATTTAGTCCACATTTTGAACCCTCAAAATGATTTTAGATTAAAAAGTCATAAACATGAAAGTTAAACAACTCATCAAAACCTAAATTTTTATATAGATCATTTGTTCATCCGAGAAAGTGATAGTATACATACTATCACTTTCTTACATTCTCTTCTAGAGTTTCGGAACTATAAGTGAGATGTGTAATTTCTGTGAACAAAGCTACTGACAAATTGTCGGATGACCAAATGACCTAAATAAAAAGTGTCCAGCTTGATGAGTTGTGCAAACTTTGTGTTCACCACTTTAAAATTTGAAACTATTTAGTACCTCAAATTTTTGGTAGAGCTTCTAATATTTTGAATTTAAAATTTTAAACTACCAAAACAAAGTCACATGATAATGGAGCAAAAACCAAATTTGTAGATCTTGATGTGTTGTACAAATTTGATTTAGACATTGTTATCATTTTCAATCGCTTCATTAGCCCAAAAAACCATCTGAAATCGTAATACAACTGAAACGGTCACTGACAAGTGGACGCACTCTGCCAGGACCAAATTGTGCTTAGCGCAGCTTCTGCCACCGACAAACTGTCCCCACCTCGTCAGTCCAAATTTTCACGGCCGCACCGCGCCCTCTCCCGCCCTCTATCGTTTCACCGACAGCTGGGACCCACCACACCTCCCGCTTAGGCCACTCGCCTTATCCTCTCGCGCGGCCAGACGGTGGGGAAAAATCCCCAATCTTCTCAGCTCACCTCGACTCGCCGCCACGTCGCTGTCACCACGCCGCACTGCCCAACGCCGCCACCACCTCGCCCGCCTCCACCCCTCAACTCCCCGCAGACCTGCTCACCGCCCCCATTCTCAGTCCTCTCCCTCCTCCCTTAACCTAGCGCCACCCCACCGCCACTCGCGCCTCCCACCGAGCTGCCACTTTAGCCCACCATGCTGCCAACCATGGACTCCTCCGCCCTCCCTGTAGCTTAGTGGCTTCAAGCACCGACGAGATCTACGGATCCAAACCGACGCCGGGGAGCCGTAGCTCACACCGCCGGGAACCCGGACTCCGTCGGCGCTTCTTCCCCGGCCGTCGTTGGTCCCTCCTCTGGTGAGCCGCCCCGCTAGTGCTTCTTCCCCAGCCGTCGTTGGTCCCTCCTCCGGTGAGCCGCCCCACCAGTCCTTCTTCCCCGGCCTCCATTCAGTAAGCAAAGGTACGACCCCCACCTTCCTCTCCCTCTTTCTTTGCGGTAAATGATGATGCTGGATGCTTGTGTTTGGGATGATGAAGCTTGAGCTGCTTGTTCATGTTTACCTTGTGCACGTTTATCTTGTCATGCTCTTCTGGCACTGAATCAGTGCGTCATAGGGTTGATAGAGTTCTAGAGTCTTTTTTATTTCTGTTGCTGTCTGTTCTAACTCCAGACTTTTGTATTCCCATTTTGCTTGAAATGGAAATGGGGTTTTCCTCATGGAAATGGCACTGACTCTAAGTAGGGAATGTCTACTGTCCACATTATGTGCTAAATAGGCATGCTATATGGTTCATTTGTTTAGATATAAAATGCACAAGTTCAATATTATCGAGTTATTATTTTGTCATATGTTAGTTCTTTCTTGTACTATGTGTTGGTAGGTTTGTATTCTTTCTACCATTTCACAGAATATTGATTTGTTAATCTTCTTTCAACTCCTTTACAGAAACTGAAACTAGTTTCTGCTCTTTCTGCGTTTGATTGTACTAAGTAATAGAAGAAATGACAAAAACCAAGTATGAGCAGGACAGGGATAAGCATGTCAAACTTATTCAGGAACATTTTATGTCTCTGGGTATTCCAATATTAGCTCAGGAAGTTAACGATGCTTTTTCCAAAAAGGAAAAGGCCAAAGGGAAGACAGTAGTGTCTGACAATCCAGAATCTGACATTGATTATGATCCATGCACTGACACTGATAACCAATCTGACAATGATGATGATTCTGATGATGACCTCAATAATGAGGTCAATACTGAGGTGAGATGCATTACTTGGCCAATTAACAAGTTTCTAGTTTGTTTATTTCAAACATGTACATCATTGAAGTCATCTAATCTATCTCACACTTCTTTCTTATAAAATTCATAAGATGCATGTTCCTCTTTGTAGGTAGGAGACATGGTTCCAGGAACTCGCTGTAAGTAGAAAAATCAAAAGGCGGCATCAAAGGCGGCTGCCAACCAGCAGCCACCCCGCACGCCTATAAGATTCACTAGGCAAAGTGCAGCCATGCCTTCTCCTGGAGGCCGTCCACCACCAAGAGAGAGACAACCATTGCCTCCTAAGAACACTTTGAAAGTCGTTCCCAAACCTAATGTTGTTTCCAGCCACAAACCTAATGCCCTTTCCAGTGCCAGCCAACTGCAAGGACACCTCAACACAAGTGGCAGCCAGACAACAGAAACAACTACAAACACAGTGCCTTGAATCCAAATTTGACCACGACCAATCCAGCCATGTCCGCACCTGTTCCAAACACACAACCTACTGCTACAAAATTCACCAAGGCAACTGCAGTCAGGTCTATTCCTGGTGCAAACCCGATGTATACTCCTCGTACTACTACACCCACTGCTGCCCTGTCTGAGCATCATACTCCTGCCACTAGTGTCACCCAACCAGTTCATACAGACAACTCACCAGGTGGACAGAGCTCTAGGCAAAGCAATGACATCAATGAGTCAGCTGAGCAGTTGGATGCTGCAAATTCAGAGGATCTTATAGATGAAGGAGAAGCAGCTGGTGACTTAGTTCTAGGTAAACAATACATGTTTCCAATCATTCTTTTTTTCCATTACATATCTACTATTTCTGCTATATTAACACATTTTACTTATTATTTGACAATGCAGCCCCCCGAAAGCAAGTCCGCTCGAAAACCATGGGCCATGGCTTAGAGAAGATGATAAAAAGAGGAAACAGGTTGCCGATCCATGTGGCTGAAGGGAAGAAAAGGCCTAATGTCCCACTTCAGGCTGTGAAGCTGGCATCGGAAACTGGTGTTGCCCTTAGAGACAACCTACCTATCTACACATCTTGGAAAGAATATGAAAAAGACGTGGGGCCGGTAGAAGTAGCAAAAGTACTTGAGAAAGTGGCGGTGAGATAGCTATTTCATTCCAAATACTTTCTCCCATTACTCTACTCCCCTATAAAAAATTGTGTCTAACAAATCATTTTTGTTGCTGCAGTCAAGGTTGGATGTGGATGTTAAGACAGAGGGACCAAGCAAAGCTGCTTGCACTGATATCATTAAGAGGGGAGTAAGGCAGCAGAGGTATCACCTTAAAAGGAAGTACTTTGATGTGTCACTGACAAGAGAACAATTTGTTGGCCGACCTCCACCTAAGATGAAGAAAGCGGAGTGGGTCAAGCTAGTAGATTACTTGGTATGACCCAAAGAATCGCCATTCTTGCATGAATTATCTCCTTTTTTTTATGCAATGCAAATTGTGGGATGGGAATGACAATTTTGTATTGCATTTTGTGCTGCAGGAAAAGTGCTCTAAGAATAAAGTGAACCGTAGCCAAGTGCAGCTTCACCAAAGGACTGGATCTAGGAGCTACAATGCCCATCGATATAGCTTGGTACGGATATTATGCCTTTTGTATGGTTAACTACAAAGATGGGACATTTGTAGCAAGTAATTGTTTCAGTTAACAAGCAGCAGCAGGGTCTGTTTTAGGGATGAGTTCAGATGAGCCTACTGCTCTTGTTGCTTGCATTTGTAACATGAACCGGCTTCCTGCTGCTAGCTTGCTTCTTTTAAGTATGGATTTTTTGTGATACAATACATACATATTTTAGGATCTAGCTGTTGACATGTACAAATAATCCCATGTTTGTCAACCCCTCACTTCACCTTCATGGATATCATTGTGAATCGTTTCTTTACATGCTGCAGAGACCTAAGTACAACAACACGGAGCCAGATGCTGTTGAATTCTTTGGGGCATGTATGACTAGTCCAAAAAATGGGTGTACTCCACTTGCAGATGAGATATATGTAAATTACATAATCATTGCATACATGTACTACTCAAATTCAAGCCTGGTTCAACACAAGTTTATGGCCTTGTTATTAAGTGGAATCATTCTATGTAGGGAAATATGCTTGCAGAGAAGGAAAGAGAACTAGAAGAAGGAGAAGAACCAAAGTCTCCATCCCAGATTGTTCTTTGGACAGTCTAAGCCAGATCAGCCATTGCTCAACCTTCCTTCCAAACATTGGTGTCACTAAAGCGTTGAAGACCGCCCGATCCCAGACAGTGCGGTAGAAACACGCCTGCAATCTCAATTTGAGGCAACCCTCCAAGCGAAAGAGAGGAAGCCGCTAGGAAGCGGAAGAGTTGCAAGCCCGACTTCTAGCTCGGCGCAGGCCGCACTTGAAGAAAACAAAGATTTGTTGCGCTAGACCCAAGAAGAGATGAAGGAGATGCATAGCAAGTTTGATGAGACTAATGCACCACCGCGAAATGTGCTAAAACTTCGAAAAGATTAAGGTAGGTCTGAATGCACACCATGTTCATAATGCCTATGGCTTGTGATCTGCTACCTTGCTAGAACTCCAAACTATCAATGTTGGATCTATGTGCATTATGTTGTTAGAAATTTGTTGGTATGTTTGCACTGTTGTTGTGGAACAATTTGAACTTGTCTGATGGAACCAAGAACTTTGTGTGATGTTTGAACTGGGAACCACTGTGTTATCAGCTGGAATGTATGTGATATATGTATGATGCCTTGGCTCAGCTGTGTATGAGTTGCTGTGATGACAATGTGGTGGTTCATGGCTTCTGGATGATGGATTATGATATATGTATATTACAATGAACTATGACGACAGATCTTATATATGTGTGACATTTGTCACTGAATGGAACCACAAGTTTTGACACTGTCCAATCGTCTCAAATTGTCTCAGCCGCCCATATAAAACATGACAAAATAGAAATGTCAAATAGTACTGTATGACGCTATAGGTCGTCATAAAAAACTAGCTCAAATAATAACCTAGCTGTCAATTTCTAACGGAGCATGGTTTACGTGACGCGTTGACCACAATATGTGACAGTTACAACCGTCATAGATTAGCACAATACATGACAACAAAACGCTGCCGTCACAAAAGGTCCCTACATTATGTGACGGTTCACAAAAATTTCGTCACGCAGTACATTATGTGACGGTCGTTATATGACGATTGCCATGACGCTGCTTTTGCGTCATGTCAAACTTTATATGACATTGCCTGTATTTTACATGATAGTTTTGGATGGTCATACAAGCCCCAATTTTTTGTAGTGTCTGTATTCTATTGCTTTAATTATCTGAGTCTTTGTAATACCCTAGAATGCATGATAAATTTAGAAATTTTTTTTTATATGGACCAAGTGATTTCTTTTTAGCGAGGATTGATCGGATTTAACAGAGACCAAAAATTTAATTTTTTATCACTTGATCTAATGGAGTAGTGGAGATCACCAATGTGTAGAGCTCGCCGAAATCTTTCAATTTGACTACTCATTCATTCGAGTTTGGATCATAAGGTCATGTAAATTGCAAGTTTTGGAAAAAAAGATGGCTACTGTAGTGACGCTACAGTACCCAACGCTACAGTAACCCCTCCTGTTCGGTTTCTTTTCCCAATTCCCGAACCCTCTGGCCGCCGCCCCTTTCAGCCACCGAGAGAAAGAAAAAGAAGGGAGAGGGGAGAAGGGAGAGAAAGGAGAAGGAGAAGGGAGAGAAGGGAGAAGCCCTCGCCGCCGCCGCCGTTCGCCGTCATCGTCTTTCATAGTGCCGTTCCTTGAACTTGGTTAGCCATCAACCCCTCCTCTTGTTTTGCCCTTGTTCTTCGTCCCTCGCTGTTCTTGATGGACATATCATGGTTCGCCATAGATCGGATCGATGAGACGGCCGTAGCGGCATAGATCACCGTGAGGTGGAGAAGGGAAGGAAGGAAGGAGTGAATCATCGGGATCTTGTCGTTGCGCTCGCTGTGGTTGACCTAGGTAAGGTGCCAAATTATGATCCACTTTCTTAGATTAAGTTTTATAGATCGAATCATTGGATTAGATGGTGTTTAGTTGGAGTAATTCCCGAAATTCTCGAAATTAATTTTCATCCATGTCCTGAAATACCTTTAGACTGAGCAGTGTTTGTTTATCACTATTTTCGGACATCTTAGTGGGCTTAATAAATTTTGACACTGTGGACAAAGTTTTAGAGGATTTCAATATCGTTCTTTTGGCACCAATATCACCCTCATAGCCTCTGTATTTTAGGAGATATGATCATTTACATTGGGCTGTTTTTCAGTGATGAGAATCAAGACAGTTTTAGATCTATTCAGTTTTTCTCCATAATAATGGAAGAATTAGAACTTGTGGTCTAAATAAGAGTTGTAGGATATTTTATAAGCTTTCCATATTGTCTTATATCATGTTTTTTTGGATAAGTAAATCTTTATTTATCAATTTAATAAAGTTGCTGTCCTGTTTTGATTGACAGAAAAGTTCAGTTAGCTATATTAGATTTTTGCGCTATCTTGGGAAATTCTTTTGCCAAATTGTATAATACCAAACTTGTAGGTAATAGAGTCTTCTACCACCTGGTGTATTTTGAGAATTTTTGAATGCTTCGAGTAGTGTCTATGAAAAAAAGAGAAGGGACAGTGCTGCTATCATAGTTTGTAGCAATATGGTAGATGCTTGAACGGGCGGGTTTTGGACGTTTTGTTGTGCACTTTGTGATTTGTCTTGTTAGTATGATGGTGGTTGTACTGAGATTTGCTTGTAATCAAGTGGTGCACCTTCGGATCGTGCTTAGCTCTCACCTTTGATCTTCGAAAGGCAAGTAAACATGGCGTTGTGGTCCACATGCTTTAGCTTTGTTGTTTGAATTGCCTCCACTAAATTATGAGTATCTCACGCTATCAATATAATCTAAAATCTGAAGTTAATTATTTCACTTTGAAGTATATGAATTTATATCTGGTGGTTCTATTGTTGGACTATGATGTACTTGAAATTCTTGCATTGCAACCTTTGCACTTGCACTCTCTTTCGTTGGTATGCATTTGGAAGAAACCGTAGCCAAATTGGTGCGGTAAAATACCGTACAGACAACGCACGTTGATGAGCAATGTGGTTGCAGCCCTCACTCCCTCTTCTTGGGATGTAAGGGTAGAAGAGAAGTCATGCATTTGTATTGCATTATTCATATTTGCATTGCATTGCACCGCATCATTCATATATGCACTTTTAATATATTTAAATTTCTATGAAGCTATTGGTATATCTATGGTGATGTTATTTAAATTTAATGTTTAATTGAACTGTGGTTTAAATAACTCTGTTAAAGCGGTTTGCTTGCTGAGGTTTTTTATAAACCTCACACGTTATTTTTCCCCTCAGGTGAATGAGCTTGGAAGACGCATGCTTGGGGATGGGAGTAGCGACATGTCTGCACATCACTTATGAGTCATACATATCATAAGAGACATATGCCATAATAATAATATTTTGCTAATGATGGACTAGTTGGTCGTTTGATATTTATCATGTTGGATCATGGTTTAGTTGGATTAAATTATGTTAGTCTGGTGATTGATAAAGTTTTCTTATCATCATATATTATATTCATTGTTACTTCCGCGTACTCTGTTGTTAGTGTTGGTGTGTGGTAATTCTCTAGAAGAATTTTTGGTGTTTCTTCTAGGGTGTTACAGTCTTCTTCCCTTCTTGCTTCTTGTTCTTCTTCTTTCCTTTTAGATAGGTCTTCCATACTTCTTCCTTTTATGTGTAGGCTTCTCTGGATAGTAGGTCTCTTTTGGGTTGGTAGGATCTTCAAGGATCTTGTCTTTAAAACTGAACTTCTCTTCATTGCCTTTGATAGTGAAACATATCTTTACACTGTCTATATAGATGGCTGCTTTTGTAGTGCTCAAGAATGGTCGGCCTAGAATGATAGGACTCTTTAGGTCTTTACCGTATCTAGGACCACACAGTCTACTGGAACATATGATTGTCCCTCTCGTATGCATACGTCATCTTGGATTCCTTCAGGGGTGCTTAACTGTTTAATCTGCAAGCTGCAAGCATATATTCATATACAACAAAATTATCCATAGAAAAATAGATCAAAGATTACCTTTGGCATGATGTTGACACTAGCACCAAGGTCACAGACGACTTCAGAGAAATCGTGTTGCCCAATAGAGATGGAAATCACAGGTCTGCCTGTATCTCCTCTCTTGAGTGGCATGGACTCATCCTTCTATCCTTCTGATATTTCTTCTATGTAGTAACCTACACATACATCAACAAGATTTGCGGTTTCGAGCTCTAGAGGTTGTCCAGGAATCTTACCTTCATGGATTGAAAGAACAGCGGCCACCAGCTGAGCTAATTGTGATTCTAACATTTTATTAAAGCTAAGCTGGTTCTTTAGCAGAGGTGAGGCTATCCATTTTAGTATTTATATTTTCTAGCACTTTATCATTGGATGTACCCTCTTTGATAAATTTTTTACAGCTTTATTCTGACTGGAAATTACTTCCCTTAAAGGCAGTTAAAAATTGTTATTGAAATTATTATTGTCTTGATTGTTGCCTTGGTAGTCGGGCCTTTGCTGGTTCCATCCTTGATTAGGTTGATTCCATCTTTGATTGGACTGATTCCATCCTTGATTAGGTTGATTTCACTTTTGATTTGACTGATTCCATCTTTGACTTTATTGAGGATGATAGTTGGTGTTGTTGTTGATGAAGTTCACATCCTCTTGGAGTGTAGGGTAGTTGCTTCCTAAGTACCCTATGTCTCCACATTCTTCACAAGTCATGCATGAATCATTGATGTGTATGAGTTCTCTCTTCTCGATGTTCTTGTTGTCAAGCTTCTTCATTATGAGGTCTAGCTTTGCAGTGACTATGTCAATTTCCTTAATCTGATGCATGTCTCCTTCTCTCTTGCGAGGTTGCACACATTCTTCATTCCAGGTCTGGTTTGAGGCCATCTTCTTTATAAGTGTTGTTGCATCGGCGAGCTTTAGTGACAAGAAAGCTCCTCTAGCTGCAGCATCTATGGATTCACGGGTACTAGAAACTAGCCTATGATAGAAGGTCTGCATAAGTAGCCAATCCTCCATCCCATAATGAGGACATTCTGTAATATAATCTTGATAATGTTCCTATGCCTTGGTGAACGATTCATCATGTTGTTAATGAAAGCTTGAAATCTTCCCACATAGAGCATTGGTTTTACCTGTAGAAAAGAACTTGGCTAGGAAAGTAGTAGAGCATTTATCCCATGTAGTGTTGGTTTCTTTATTTGCATAGAACCACTGTTTTACTTTTTCTAGAAGTGAAAATAGGAAAAGGTGAAGTAGAATAGTATCTCTTGATACTTCTCTGATAGTGAAGGTGCTGTAAATCTCTAGAAAGTGTTGTAAGTGTGCACTTGTATCTTCATGAGCCTTCCCAACAAATTGACTAGCTTAAACCATAGTGATAAGCGTAGGCTTGAGTTTAAATCCATTGTCACCAATATTGACGTTAGGTCCAGTACGGATGTTGGCGGTTGTTGGAGCAGAGAACTCGCGTAGTGTCTTCTCAGCCATAGCTTTAAAAGCTGGTGCTAAATTTTCTGATTCTTCTCCTTTAGATGTTAGAGATTGCTTTCTTGAATTTTTCTCCTATTTTCTGGTGCCCTTTCGCAGGGTGCTTACTTGGCCTGTTATCTCTCCAATTTTTCTCCTATCATGGCCCAATTCGCGATGGAGGTGGCAGTTTTAATAAATTAGGGAAAAACCAGAATAAATTTCATCTAATTCCTCAGGTGGTCTAGAAAGTTCTAGAAAAATCTTAAGGCGTTGGCCATTTACCTTGAATAATGTACCTTCGTTATTTTGAAGTGTCACCGCTCTATGTGATGATGCATTTACCACCGTGAATGGTCCTTCCCACTTGCTTCGGAGTTTACCATGCCCGAATAACTTCATCCTGGAATTGAATAATAGTACCTTATCTCCGGGGCTGAAGCTCTTCTTCTTAATTCTCTTATCATGCCACCTCTTGGTCCTCTCTTTATAGATTTTAGCGTTGTGATACGCCCTTTCTCGCCAATCATCAAGCTCGAGAGTTGCATCTTTCTTTTTGTCCCGACGGCCTCTAAATCCATATTCTATCTCTTGATTGCTCGGTGAGCCTTGAACTCAAGCTCTACTGGCAAGTGACAGGTTTTCCCGTAGACAAGTTGATATGGTGACATGCCAAGAGGTGTCTTATAAGCTGTTCGGTATGCCCATAATGCTTCAGATAGCCTTTTCTTCCAAGCGGTCCTCATTTCGTTGGATGTCTTTTGTAGAATATTCTTGATTTGCTTATTAAAAGTCTACGCTTGGCCACTTGTCTGAGGGTGGTATGGAGTAGTGACATGGTGTTGGATTCCTTGTTTCATCAAGTACTTGCGAGAGTCCTTGTCAATAAAGTGAGTTCCTCCATCACTTATCACCATCCGTGGGACACCGAATCTTAGATATACTATCTTATGGAACATCTTCTTGGAGTTCTTAGAATTTGCAGCTTATGGCATGGGTTCTACCCATTTTAAAACATAATCTACTACCACTAGAATGTACTCATAGTTGCCAGATTTTGGAAATGGTCCCATGTAATTAATTTCCTAGACATCAAAGAGCTCAATCTGAAGATTGTTGGTGAGTGGCATAGCATCTCTTGAATTGATATTACCGTGTCTTTGGCATGCTCCACATCTTCGGTGTCTTCATACATGGTTGACCAAAAGAATCCACTTTACCAAATCTTTGCATGAGTGCGGAATACTCCATAATGACCTCCATATGGTGATGAGTGATATTTTTTAATAATCCGTATTCCTTCTTCAGTTGGTACACACCTTCGGAGTAATCTATCAGAGCATACTCAGAAGAGGTAAGGATCATCCTATATGTGTAGACGACTTTCATAAATAAGGTTTCTCCTGTTTGCCCCTTATGGTACAAATCCTGCAACCATAAAATTAACAATATTTGCATACCAGGGATCCGATCTGGAGACGGCGTAGAGCGTGTCATCTCAGAGAGAGTCATTGATTGGCGGTTTCTACATATTCTTAAATTGCATTCTAAACAAATGATCGACAATAGAATTTTCTACTCCTCTTTTATCTTTTATTTCTAAGTCAAATTCTTAGAGTAGCAAAATCCATCTTATGAGTCGGGGGTTTAGCATCTTTCTTAGTGAGTAGGTATTTAAGAGCAAAGATGATCAGTGTAAATAATTATCTTTGCCCCTACTAAGTAAGATCTAAACTTATCTATAGCAAAAATTACAGCCAGAAGCTCCTTTTCAGTAGTTGTAAAATTAAGTTGAGGTCCTGTCAAAGTTTTGCTAGCGTATGCAATTACGTGATGCCTCTTATCTCTAGTTTGTTCCAAAACTGCCCCCACAGTATAATCACTTGCATCACACATCAATTCAAAAAGTAGCGACCAATCAGGGGGGTTGAATGATTGGTATAGAGATGAGCGCTTTCTTAAGAGCGTCAAAAGCTTCTAAACATGCATCATCAAATTCGAAGGGAACATCCTTAGCAAGCAGGTTTGTTAGAGGTGTAGCAATGTATGAAAAGTTATGTATGAATCATCTATAAAAACCTGCATGGTCTAGAGAACTTTGAATCCCTTTAATATTAATGGAAGGAGATAGTTGTTCAATTACTTTAATTTTAGCTCTATCTACCTCTATCCCTCTTTTAGACACTAGATGTCCAAGCACTATTCCTTCTCTAACCATAAAATGACATTTTCCTAATTAAGGACTAAGTGCTTTTCCTCACATCTTTGCAAAATCTTATCTAAGTTTTTAAGGCATTTATTAAAAGTTTTTCCATATACAGAAAAGTCATCCATGAAAACTTCCATTATCACTTCAATCATATCAGAGAATATAGACATCATGCATCTTTGAAATAAACCTGGAGCATTATATAGTCTAAAAGATATTCTATGGTAAGCATAAGTTCCGTATGGACATGTAAAGGTGGTTTTGTTTTAGTCATCTAGATAGATCGGTATTTAATGATATCTCAAATACCCATCAAGAAAACAGAAGAAAGAGTGATTTGCTAGTCTCTCCAACATCTCATCAATGAAGGGGAGTCGAAATGATCTTTCTTTGTTACCTTCTTAAGCTTTTGGTAGTCAATACACATCCACCATCCAGTGACGGTTCTTTGCGGGATTAATTCATTCTTGTCATTCTTAATAACTGTCATGCCTCCCTTCTTAGGCACAACTTGCACAGGGCTTACCTACTCACTGTATGGCACATGATATATAATTCTGGCATATAACAGTTTTAAAACCTCTTTCTTAACAACCTCTCTCAATGCATTGTCTAACCTACGTTATGGTTCTCTAGAAGGTGTTATCTTAGGGTCTATAGGAATGCGATGGGTGCAAAGAACATGACTGATTCCTTTAAAGATATTAGAGTGAATAGCCAAAAACAGATCTATCCTTCTCTAGGACTGTAATTAATTGAAAGGTTTCTTTCTGAGAGAGTTTATCACTTATGATCACAGGGGATTCTCGATCATTATTCAGAAAAGCATATTTAAGACCAGAAGGCAAGAGTTTGAGTTCTTTGGGAGGCTTAGGTGGTTCCTCAAACTCATCTAGAGGGTCAGGTTCTAGCGGACTGTCTTCTTCCTTATCTAGTGGTTCGGAATCATCTTCGAAATCTGGTTCAAACAGAGATTCAAAGGATGTCTCTAAGACTTCTTCCATAGGATCGGGCTCGGGGAATTATCTCAGTCTCAGCATTGAGAGCATGAGTTATAGATATAGGTAGATTAAAATTCTTCCCAAAACTAATGTTTAGATTCCCTTTTTGTCCTTTTTGCAAAAATCTCTCTATAGGCTGTTCTATCAATACATCAAACTCTACAACATCAAAGATATAAAAGCTCAAGTGAACTCTCATTCCTTTGACATAAATAGGTAAGACATAGAGGATTCTCAAACTTAGGAGAATGTGGCCTAAAGGACTTTTTAGAAACTTCATTGTTGGGGTTAAGGGCATATCTATTAAAAGATCTTGAGCATATGTTGCAGACATGATGTTAAGTCTCACAACAGGATTGTATAATGCTTCAAAAGAACTCTTGTGGATTTGGCAAGGTATGGTTGTTACAGTGAAGTCAACTCGGATGACATCAGAGGAAAGCTCTGACTCTTCCAACCAAATATAATCGATCCAAGCTCTTTTGTATTCTGCTTGAGGAAAGCCTCATCGAGGAAGGATTTAAGACTTCTTCACTAAGTGAGAATTTCTTAGTCTTACGTGGTCTCCTAATGGTATAGTAATTTGAGATGTTTCCATAATAAGTGAATATATCATCCTCGATCTCGAGCATGAAGTCTGGAAGTGGAGTTTCTTCCTCCTCCGGTGGTTCAGGCTCGTTGATAGTTGTAGGTTGAGATGTGGTAAGTATGGATTCCTGATCAACTATCAAATTCTCTTCCCTTACTGGCTTCTCTAAAGGTGTTTTATATTCGTGAATCTTGGTAGGACATTTCTCACAACATCGAGAGTGATATGCAAGAATGATCCTCCAGAAGCAAAGTTGAGGAATTTAGAAGTTTTTCTAGTTAGACCCTTATAGAAATATTGAAGAAGAACGGGGTCTGGTATAGATAGACTAGGTCCAGATTGAGTAAGATTGATAAAGCATTCCCAGGCTTTAGTTAGAGTCTCCTTCTTTCCTTGTCTAAAGGATAGAACCTCTAAGCGAAGGTCTGCTACCTTGGAGATAGGATAGAATTGAAGGCAGAATTCAGCACACAATGCCCTCCAGTCACCTTTAACACTCTCAACGTGGAGATCATACCAATGTCTAGCTTCTCCAGTCAAAGAGAAAGGAAAAGGCTTCCATCGGATAGTCTCATCGGACATATTCTTAATGCGCAAGCACGCACAGGTTTGCTCGAATTTATTGAGGTGAGAATAAGGGCTAGCATTATCTTCTCCTGAGAAAGATTAGTTTCTGACTATGTTTATTAAACACGGACGTAGCTCATAGTCAGAGGTTAAGATAGGCTTTGAAGATGGCTCTGGATCTAAGCGTAGGCTCGTAAAGTTATATTTATAGATAGGCTTGGAATTGGGTTATCCATTGAAAGATAGAAAAGGTAAAGAGAAATGGAAAAGGTAAAGAGTGATAGTATACAAATAAAAGATAAGATTATGATACAGGTTAAGATAAGTTTAGAGTGATCTCAGCGACGTCTTCCCCGGCAATGGCGCCAGAAATGCTTGTTGGTATCTGTTAATGCCTCTTGAATAATCCGCATAAGCGCCACAGAATACGATGTAGCACTTCACCGGATGAATAGACCCAGTTTTAATATCGAACCCAAAAGAAGATGTGTGAGGGTAATCTAAACTACAACTTAACCACCTGAGTAGCAAGCAAAGCTATAGAAGATAGGGATATAGAGAAGACAACTAAGGCCTCTAATTTAGACTTAAGTAAGATATGTCTAGGATGTTTCACTGGAGAATTGGATAGAGGAGCACAGACAAATTTGTAACCTGACTACCAATTATTCTTCTGCTCAGCCTACCAACAGGATAGTGGATTATATAAGATTCAACGGAGCTATAAAGTCACCTCCGCGACCAACCACCAAATCTAGAAGATAGGGTACATCTACGAGTAACAAAGTCTAAGCACCACGCTTATACTACGAATACTACTCTAACCCAAGAGTTACAAGAATTAAAGTACTCAAAAGAGTTGTAAACCGGTAAAACAAGATAAATAATGTTACTTACTTGAACTCTAAAATCAATTCCAAAGAAATCTCAAATACAAGCCGTAGAGACAAAGACCGACAGGGCCGATACTTCCTCTAAAAACTCTCTTTGACTCTATCTCTCTATTTCGATATAGAACTAGCTTCTAGAGGTATAGAACTAGCTCTCTCTTGGAATGCTAACTCTAGAGAGGTATGTCCATTCGAGGGACACCTCTCGGGATCCTAACTAAGGTTTCTCGATAAAGCTCTTCTTCTTCAGAATGGATCCTCATCTCCCGGGGGTTGCCTCTCCTTTTATAGCCTTGGTGAATCAACGTGAGCCCTTGGATCAAACCGATTTCGGCGGACGGTGGAGATCAATCCTCAAAGGCGGTGGAGCAACTAGGCGAAGCGGGCCGCGAGTGGGCCAGGGCCCAGACCAACCGGTCCAGGGCCAGACCGGCCGGTCTGGCCTGTGGCCACTGGTCCTCCCCTTCGGTGCACAGTCTTCTCGTCCCTTCTGGAATCTTCCTGCGTAGCTATAGCATTCAATCTTGCATTCTATGTTGTATTATAGCTCAAAAGTGTGTTGTTTCCAGTGTATACCTGCAAAATCACTGATTCACCAAAACTCGTGGAATTCGTTAGTTAAAGCCCTACTTCTAGGTAGATGGATTGCTAGCTTTTAAGTTACTTTGGAAGGTTAGTTGACAGTTGTATTTGAACATTAAGGACCGTCAACACCCTGAAAATATATTTTCAGAGGAAGCAAAGCGAACTGTCTCTGAAAAATAATTTCAAACTTTTGAATTTAAAATTTGCTGCCATATTCAGGTGTGCTTCATGCCGTATTTAGCTGCAGTTCCCACCATATTTAAATGGCGCTTTCCCACCAAATTTCTGACCGGATCGAAAATGAGTCAAATTAACTTCATCCAAAGTTAACATATATACACTAAGCATACCAACAGAGTATTTGAAGAACAATTTCAAACATATACATTCAAACTACAGCCAAATAAGTAGCATTACTTGCGCCTAGCAGGCCCCAACAAATGAAAGTAGAGATGCAATGTTTCCTTGTGAAGAGACTCAAACTTAGGATGTGTCGCGTACTCCAAATCATGATCAAAGAACAAACCCCCTGGTTTAACAACCTCCCAGATGAAGAACTTGCAAAAATCATTTTGAACTTCTTGAATATCAGCCTGGGAAATTGGGGAGCTTGGTCTTAACTGTTGCTGCTGCACAAAACAAATGGGATACACTTATTAGATAGAATCATAATAATGAATATATGCATATATATGATATGGTTTGATAGATCAACTTACGTCTTCAGGGTTGTTGTAGTAATGGCCATTGGCTCTCATCCACTGACAGACATAGTAGCCACAAAGCATGGTTCCAGGAGGCTGCCTCGAGCAATACATGTGGGTGGCATGCCAAAGAAAATTGGTTAATCAAGCACATGTGGCATATATATAGTCAGTACTTTTTTGAGTTGGAAGATGTTCATACAAATGAAGAGTGAGAGACTGTCATTCTCTCCTTTGCTGGGTCATGGGGTCCACCACGAGACATGTAATATCTTTAAGCACTGTTTAAAGAACAAAGTGAAAGCGATCAACATAAGACTTATTTTAGCCATATTTGTACGTGCACACATAGATATTCATGATAGCAGTAGTCGTATCACTTTGTTTTATTGCAGGGATTTTTCTTTGGTTAGTATCATCCATTGCTAAGGTGCTTTGTTATCCTCCATAACTTTTTGAGAAGCGATATTTTTCTTTTTTAAGCCCCTCTTTCTCTTTCTCCCAACTGAGTACACATGTCGTCCTCAATACATGTGTCGTTCCTTTTGTATCTACTAGCACCACAGGTTGGACAATTCATTAGATCTTTGAAGACCCCATGATATAGGATACAATGATTTGGACACGCATGTATGCGTTCCACACCCATCGTCAGCGGATTGATATGCTTCTTCGCTTGATATGTGGTGGCAAGCACAAGGTTTCATTTAGGAAGCACAGCAGCCAAAAGAGTCAATAGATCCTTGAAGCTCCTTTCTGACCAGCCATACTTAGCCTTCAAAATTAGGATGTCTAGCACAAAACGTAGCACTGACCACCTCTTGTCACAACCCTTCTCCTCTACATACAGAGGATCTTTCCTTGCCTTCTGTACCATGTCCAAGTTGCTAATCCCTTTCAATAGTAATTCTTTACGTACGTGGTGCAACATGTCTTCTAGGAAGTCTGCTAGTTCCTCTTCTTCATTGGCTTCGTCACACCATACTCTTCTTCATTTCCTTCACCATCATTGTCCCCAACAAATAAGCCTTCACCACCTTCTGCACCATCTTTGACTTCATCACCACCGCCTCCACCTCCATAGCCTTTGTCAATATTGTCCCTTACTTCTAGTGTATCTGACACTGCCATGTTGCCTGGTTCTCTACTTCTCTCACCATGATGATTCCAAATCTCATAATTCTCCATGAAACCCCTTCTTACCAAGTGTGATCTTATCGTATTTGGATCCTGGGACACTACACGATTCTTATAGTCATAACAGGGACAATAGATATCCTTTATCTGCTTAATCAAAGCATGTCTTTTTGCGGCTTCAATAAACCCATTCATATCTTCTATGTACGAAGCTTCATATCTTTTTTTCTTGTACATCCATGACCGGTCCATAGTTGCCTTTTAAAAATAAAAGTGTATAGGTGCATCAAAGGTATATTATTCGTGCGCATATCAATAAATTAGTGTCTAAATTGATAGTGACCAAAAATCAAACATCTTGCATGCATGTCCTCTCTAGTCGGCTTAACAAGTGAAAGAATATGTATATGTAAACTTTGAAAAGAGTTTAGAAATACCATAATCTCACCTTTGAAACCCAACTCCTTTAAAAGTTCAAAAAGCAAAACCTCCCGCCTATTTTGGCTATTTCTCGGCCTCCAAGTGAGCTGAATTCAGCTATGCTCATCGCTGCTCTGAGGAGGAAGAAGGGGAGTTTACGTGGACTATTTTTAGTGGCGGTTTAAAGAAGTTGACTACCTCTGAAGTGGCTTTACATCTGTGGTGGCTAGATTAAGAAAACCGCTCCTAAAATAGATCTTCAGAGGCGGTTCGCTTAACCACGCCATCTCTAAATGAATGTATCTTTAGAGGCAGTTCTCATGATTTAGCCGCTCGTGAAAATGGATCTTCAGAGGCGGTTCTCTTAACCCCACCGTCTCCAAAATGAGTGTATCTTTAGAGGCGGGTTTCTTAATTTGGCCGCCTCTAAAGATTGATCATCAGAAACGGTTATGTAGCTACAGTGCTTCGCGCGAAGTTAGAGGCGGTTTCCTATTTAAATCATATCTAAAAAAAGGGGGGCATCCCTATTGTGAATTCCTGTAGTAGTGGAAGTGTGGAAACAATTTCTAGTAACCTAACAAGACCAAAAAAAATGCTAAATGAAAGTTGGCTTCAATAGCTCTTGTTATCAGGTAAGGGTTAAAACCAATTTTTATTGAGCAAAAATACTATAGAACATGTATGTGGCACCTAAATAAAGTTTGAAGTACAAACTTTGTAGATGGTAATGCAACTTTTATTTTTGGAAAAATAATGTTGCCAGCTAGTTCTTCCAATAGCTTAGAAACACAACTTGAAATAAAGTTCAGCTCAGAATTTTTCGTAAGTCTAGAAACAGAGTGACAGTGCTATGTTTGGAGTTTAATTTTGGAAAATTTAGCTAGCAAGTGGTGCCATGTTTTAGCTATTGTTAGTAGCCTTATGTACTCTCTATAGCTTGGTCGAGATGGTTAAGCCTCAGTGATAGTGCTATGGTTGGGTTTTAATTTTGAAAATTTACGTAGCAAGTGGCGCCATATTTTAGCTCCTGTTAGTAGCCTGATGACCCTATGTAGCTTGGTCAAGATGGCTAAGCCTCAGTCGTGCCGCGTCTCGGCTGAGCCATTGGCGCCGCTCCCGCCTGCTGCATCGCGCCGCGTCCACTTGCGTCGTGCCTCGCACGATGCCTCGCCGTGCAGCCCGTGTTGGGAAGCTGCTGCGTGCCGCGTTGGGCTGCACTGCCCTCGCTATCATGCCGGCTGAGCGGTGCCTTGGCCTCGTGTGCACACGGCCGCTGCGCTGCCACTGCACCTCTGCGTCGTGCCGTCATCATCGCATGTGCACATGAGGCGCCGGCCGCTTACCTTACCTTTGTTTGCTTCAGCCCACCGAGCCATTGTGCCATGTGCGCTGCCGAGGCAAAGGTGAACCATGCTAACCCTGGCCCCTCTCTTGCCTTTTCCGTCGATGTGAGCTGTGTCTAGCCAAGGGAGAGGCGAGGTGAGATGAGAGCAGTGTAACACCCCTGGTGTTACGTTAACCTAAACCTGTCATGTCTTCATCATCATTGCATAGCATTCATGATTAGAGAACCCTAATAAGTATAACTAAAATGAGTTTATTTAATTCTAGGGTTGGTTGCGCTCTTTTTACATCGTATGTGTATGTGTATGCCATTAAACTTCACTTACAATTTTACTTTTGTTAATAAAAGTTTCTAAACTTTGGCACCATTTTAAAGTATGACCTTTGTACTTTGAAAGTATGCCATTGGCTGGGTTTGAAAAGTACTACAACACCATTAATTAATTGCCCAAAGATTCAATTTGAAAATCCTTTTCAAAAGCTTGAAATTCAAAAGCTTGAAATTCAAAAGCCTTTTGTCCCTTTCTCAATTTTATCTCAAAATATTCAAAATTTGGGGAAAACTTCAAAAATACAGTTTGTGCATATCTTTGAGATCTACAAGTTTGGTAAATAAAGTTTTTCAAGTTTTTGAATAAAATTTTAAGTAATTTCAAAAGTTCATTAAATTGGGAATTGTCCCCTTTTGATTTTTAAACTCAAATTCAAAAACTATTTAGTTTCATGAAAAACTCTTTGAATCAAAGTTGTAGGTCTTGAAAATAGAACAACTTTTATTTTTGAGAGATTTTCATCTTTTATTTAAATTTTGAAAGTAATTTTGAAATCCCAAAAGTTGGAATTTAAACCCTTTTCCAAATTCAAACTCCAATTTCAAAAATATTTGTAATCTGACAAAACTTGTTAAATGAAAGTTGTAGAGCATGAAAAGTTGTACAATTGATATTTTAGAAGATTTTCCTGTTCAGTTCGGTTTTTTGACAATAATTTTGAAAATGAAAAGGAGAGGTGGCACTTTCTACAAGAGAGCAATAGGGGGGTTTGCCAGGCTTGCCCCGACGCCCATTCGGTCGGTCTCCCCCGCCGCCGTGGCTGATCTCGCCCCTTCCCGGCTTTCACGCGTTGCCATCCCACCTTGCCGTCATCGCGAAGCCGCCCACCCGGCTTCGTCGACCATCCTTGCCCTATAAATACCGAGAGCCGGCCATCGTCGTGTCTCTTCCTTTCATTACGCTCACACCGGCGGCAACCGTGCAATCGCCGGCAAAATTCACCTTCCCTGCTCCACGATCACGCCTACACCCTTGCACACTGCTCCGCCTAGTAGTTGCGCATCCACCGAGCCTGCTTTTGCCTTGTTTCATCACCGGAGTCGCAGGCACGAACACTTTCTTCCCCATGGCCGGCGGTGACCGCCCCGTGAGCGTGAGCTTCATGTCGTCAGCGACTTCAGAGCCGCTCGTGCTCTCCTTTTCCTTGTTATAGTTTCGCTTTGGTCCACTGAAGGCCATCGACCTTTCCTTTTTCGCAGCCAAAGCCTAGTCACGCCGGAACGTTGTCGCCACCGGAGTTCACCGCCGCCGCAGTCCCTGTCACCACCGTCGACCTTTGCTCCACCCAATTCCACGTCCGCTGCTCCTTTGTTTTGAAGTCATGGTGAGCCTCTGAGTACGCCCAGGGTGTTGGTTGGATTCTTCGAGGTCCCTAGTCGCGGGAACGACGCTGCGCTGCCGTTCGTCGTCGTGCCGAGCCGCTGCGGTCACCGCCACGCGTGCTCCGGTGAGGCGCAGTAGTCGTATAGTAGTTCATTGAGGTCGGGGTGATGAGAAGAGTATGTTTGTGCCGCCGGTTTCGTCGAGGGGTTGTCACCGGGCGAGGGCAGCCATCGGCCGTCGCCGCCGCCCCTCGTTCCTCGAAAAAAGAAGAGAGGAAGGAGAGAGAGAGAACTGACACGCAGGGCCGGCGTATCAGCGAGTGAGAGAGAGGAGAGGGAGAAGGCCGCTACATGGGCCGTGCGCCGCGCTGTGCAGGCCACTGGGCCGCACAGTAAGCCCACGTGAGAGGGAAAAATGTTTTCCTTTTTCTAATTTAATTTCCAAATACTATTTTTCATCTTTTTGTTATAATTTATTTTGGGCAGACAAAAATACAACAAAAATATGTGTGCAATCCTTGTGCTGTGCTCTACAAATGAAAATAATAACTTTGATTTTTCTGTAACTTTTATTTACAATGAAAATTGCTTCTTTAATTGCTAAATGCAACTTCCATGATTTTTAATAATTAAAATATAAGTTCAAAAATCATGAAATTTGTTTTGTGTGCTAATTATATGATAATGATCCTAGTTATGAAGTTTGATCGTGTTTTGACTAATTTTTGTTTTATGCTTAATTAATACCTTAATTAATTAATATTTAATTAATTAATCCCTTGATTTATTAGGGTTTAATTAATCTCTAGTTAGCTAGTTAATTAGTGGCTTTCAACAACTGTAAAAAAATAGTTAATAAATTAGTAATTAACCTTAATCACTATTAGGGTTGCTTGATTTTGGGATTGAGTGATGACCCTAGGTCATTAACTCTAATGACTTTCGGCATTTTATGTTGATTGCGTATCGTTAGTCCATCGTCGTCGACGCTAGCTATGCTTCCATAGTGCAACCTTGCCGCGAAGGAAAATTTTACTCAAGATAGACTAGTTATCGTTGCATTATTATCGCATGGTCCTTTTATTGCTGCATTGTAATCATGCATCTCAATCGTGTAGTTGTGCCGTCCGAGGAGAGAGTTGATCCAACTCCTACTTCTGAAGAAGGTGTTCAGCGTGAAGAGGTTGGATCCGATCTTGGTGATTGGGTAGCTGAGCCTCACTTCGTCGAGCCCCAAGGCAAGCCCCGGATGCATTCAAACCCTGCCTTGAATTTCGAAAGTCTTTTATAATTTTATGTGGATGATATGATGCATTAGGTATAGGAGTTGTGTGATATCCTATTAGATACATTTACTGTACCTTGTGATACTATCCTAGATACCTGTTTTGATTTCAAAAATGTTTAGTATATGCTTAGCCCTGCTACTAGCATAGGCTTTCGTAAAATGTTTTAAAAGTTGATAACAGTATCATCTCTAAGAAAGTATTCAAAACCTGATGTTGCTTGTTGTTTATCCTTCACCTTGGCCGGGTCAAGGGTACGCAACAAGAACATGATGAGTAAATCGAGACGCCGGTGGAGTGACTTGCATCAGGATGGGCTAGTGCCCTGGTGTAGTGTCGTCCACTTGTGTCGGTTAAGGATCATTCGTTGTGGTGATCTTGTGGTCAAGAGGGTTATTGGATAGTACTAGTCGCATGCTAATGGCGATAAGCTCCCTTGTATGATCCATACGAGAACGGACAACCGGGATGAAAAGTAGCGTGTACTCATACTACGAGCGCACCGTCGATGTACAGACGGCGTAGGGAGGTGGTGTACTGTACTCTCGTGGCTAGGACCCGTTCTAGTCTGGAGAAGTCCAAGCGTGAGTTGATGTATGTAAGATGTTTGGTTCTGCATACATCGTGTGGCTAGGAAGCCCCAGTTGGGTATATAAGCGATTCGAATCGTCGTTGCTCCACGATATGGGAGACTTGACCAAGCGTTAGCATCGTAGTAATGATGAAAGTTGTGAGACTGGAAAGTTTTGAAATTGTTACATGGCTGATAAGTGTTTGTTATAGAGTAGGATAACTAAGATAAAAAGTAAGGATTAACTTTAGTCGCTTTTTGGCAAATGTGTCTTTTGATCTTGCTAAAGCCTTACCTTGATTCCCCTTAGCCAATATTCCTGAGTCTTCTCCCAATTTTTAGTCGGGTAAGTCTTGCGGAGTACTTTTGTTACTCAGGGTTTATTTGTTAAATCCCCGTTGCAGGTGAACCGTGTGAACAAGTGTGCTATGGCCCTTGTTGCATGATGGTTATCGAAGAAGGATCTGATGAGGAGCAGGTTGTATCGCCCGTGGGCAGGGCACTTTCGTTGTGTGGATTGTAATAAAGTTAAGTAATGATACTTCCGCTGTTTTGTAATAATAATATACTAGTTTGTATAAGTTTGAAAAATAATTTATAAATTAAGTTATTATAAGTCTTCCGCTACTCTGGTATTTTTGTATGAAAAGTGTTGTAATACTATGATGTCTCTGTAAGTATTGATCCTGGAGGAATCATGGTTTATCGGGGTTTCACCCGACGGAACATTCTAGGTTATGTGGTGTACAAGCATAGCTGACAGCGGTCTTAAGGATAATGTCAGGTGCTTGTGGGCTATATAATTTAGAAGATTCTGCCACAAGCAGCCGCTGTGTATGTCCCTGGTGTTCACGCTTTGCCCCTCCTTGCGTGCTCATTTATGAAGAACGACACACCGAGGTGACGCATCATGCGCACCACCGTCAGAAAGGACGATAGGCACTCAGGCAGACATCCTCGAGTGCAGGTTCAGAATTCACGCGTCTCGATTGATTAGAGCTCGATTTGCCGTGTTTATAGCTCCGCCATATATAGTCTTTTGGCTACACCACCTACGCCGAGTTCTAGCCTAGCGTTGTCGATCGCCAATGGGGCATTTTCTTCACCACCGGTCACGGTCGCTGAGCTGCCCACACCACACTACCCCATCGTGCTCGCTCTTCAAATTTGTGGCTCCGTGCTCGTCCTCCCACTCTGATTCCTGCATTAGTAGGCAGACAGGGCAGCCAGCTATCTAGCCAAGCCACTCCGCCTGAGTTGCACCACCACCGCCGTTCATGGCGGAGCTATAGGCGTGGGATTGTACTGCATTCAAACTCAAAATGTGAAGGCACCAGCAGTTAACATTACATTACAGGTTCGTACAATCATAGTTGTTATTGTAGTAGGAGTTAAACAGCGGAATGGCTGCAACAGGATGATGGGACGATTGGTGTGAGAGGTACTTCTTGCTCAGCTGGAACTAGTCTGTGGTCAATGAGGTAGATGGGTGCATATATTTATAGAATTGTATAACATAATATATTATTCATAGTAAAGCTACGGTCATGGTCCATGCAGCTGATAAAGAGGGTTGTGCAAGAGTAGCTGCGGCATTGCGTAGGAAGATCGTCTGTCCTATAGAGAGAATGATGCTTGGATCAGCTATGTAGGATATAAACTGAGATCCATAGTAATGTGCTATGTGTCTTTGTGTTGTAGTGTGACAAGGTCTAGATTATTAGATGCTTTTGTTTCATGTATCAGAATTAGTATGGGGGCATAATGGTTGTACCTGAGCTAGAAGCAAGTCCATTTGCTAATTTTAGTCATGTATGTTGTTTGGTAAATCTGTCCGCATCCATCGGCCTGGTGCAACGGTTGGTGATTCTGTGTCGATGTATGTGGAGAGATATTGGACCTGCAAAGGTTGCGCCTTTTATGTTGGTGATAAGTTGGGGAAAAAAGAAAGGAAGGCAAACAATTAAGGGAAGAGTTGCTAATTGTACCTTGAATTCCATGAATTGATGGAACAAATTTATGATCATGGTGTGGTGTTTGTTGACGGTCATTAAACACCAAATATAATCCTCAACTATTGTATAAAATGAATTACAAAGCCTAGTTATAGGTTTTGATTCTAACGAGTTCCACGAGTTTTAGTGTTCCCACTTGTGTTGCAAGAGTATACAATTTTCTATCAAATAAAAGTATTTCAAATAAGTAATTAGACTGTACCATTGTGATGGGCTCGTCGATACGATCGAAACGCACATATCATTTGCTATATTCGGAGTCCAGAATCAAAAGATATCAACTCCACATCAAAACATATATATGCCATTGTGCTCTTAAAGGGTCAACAAAACACGTCGTCGATGCGGATCCGGACTGGGCTTAGGCCTAGGCCGGCCGGCACTTGCTCTTGGGCCGGCCGGCACCCCCCTACAGCCTCTCACCTCCGTCTTCTGGAAGCTTCCTCCACCGTCTCTTAGGATGCATCTCCACCGTACCTTAAGTCGGTTTGATCCAACGGTCATTTCTTCCACCGGGCTATAAATACAGGGCCAGACCCCCCTCCCTGGGGGTACCACATTATTATAGAGATATAGAGGCGTCCCTTGAAATGATGATCTCTCACCTCTAGAGAATTAGGGCTAGACTTTTCAATGTAGTAGATTAGTTCTAGTTGAGAGTTAGGGAGAGCGGAGTTAGGCCCTGGTTCCGGAGGAGTCTTCAGAGGAGTCGTTAGAGTTCTGGTATATATTTGTATCTATTCTTGTAAGACTTATACTTTAATATATTTTATCTTCTCTATTTACTTTTATGTCTAGCATTTGATTGGTTAGTATAGTTGTTATACTTTGGCATGAGATCTCCATCTGTATCGATTGCTCTAGTTATAGATCGTGACTAGAGTAGTCATCGGTAGTATAGACATGTTATCTGAGATTGTGCTCAACTCTTACGGTTAGTTGTGGTAGCCCCAGAGGTGAAAGCTCTGTTTGGCCTTCGTATTCCACCACATCAGAGTTGGTGTTTCATAGAGCTTTTAGGCAGCCTTCCTCAACTACCTTTTTCTCAGTCTTATTTGAGAGTTGGAAAGGTACTGCTGCTCTAAAGTGTTATTGTGTGATTGCTTTATCTACCATAAAACAGTTACTATAGAACCCCACTAATAAAGAAGTATTTAGGAACCTTGAAGTCTCCCGTTGTCCTCTCACTTTAACTATCTACTCTTTTATTATGGAATTCTCCTATGTTTCTATGTCATTTACGTATAACTCCTATTATTTATCATTCACCCTGTACAGTCTAGTTGGTGTATTAATTAGTAGATACATGATGGTGAACTATCAATGTCTTTATCTATTGTTTCCTAGTGGTAAAATATAAATAACGATACCTAGAATACTCCTGGTAAAATGCTACAATGGTATTCTGTGCGCTTGTAGAATCCTTTATATTTTAATTGTGCATAAGAATAACCAATAGTGTTCTTCTACTGATGTAATGATTTGGTTCATAGGATCGTGCAACCGTTGTATGTTATCAACAACATAAGCTGTCATGTTAAATTCATCCTGGAAATGAAGAAAGCCTTCATACATTGTCTCTGTCTATCCAGTAATGGCTGACACACAGTCCTGGAGTAAGTGGATATCTTCGTTGTGCTTGTTTATTGTGGAAACTATCTTTGATAACATAGGATAATTGAGGTCCATTATCTTGTATCCAAGCACATTTGTGATATATCTGAGAGATTGGTTGGTAGCCATTGTTTCAATGGTTGCCTTAGTTTTCATTGGGATCTCACAATATTTGTGAATATGGTTGCCTATTGTGATATATGTTTCAAATTTTCCATCATTTTTTTACGGAGTTGTAATTACTTGCTTCAGTTCCATATACGTGCCTTCTTGCGTATGCATGGATGGTCTTCGAGGCGGCTTACATATCTTTCTTTGGTACGAGGGGTCTACAATAGTGGGGAATAGAGTTGTCATAAAGCCTTCCTCTTGTTCTATATACATACATATGCACATTCTAATATCCTTTTTTTAAACAAAAACTTTGTAAATGTATGACTAAAAGTTGTTATGAGAGTGTTACCTGGAAAAGTGTAGGGATTTCTTTGAAGCCTTCGAGATCAAGGGTTCTATGATGTTCCTGTGTGAGCCAATGCTTTAGAGAAGATGGATTTTCTTGTGGAGAGTCTGGACCTTTTGGTTTATCTCTGGGTAGAATTCATGTAAAATTATACTCATTTGAATAGCAGTGGCTTTGCATCTGAGTATAATGCTATGCTTGCTGGAGTAGTAATTCTTGAGTTCATTGATCAGTAGATAACTAAAGTCAGGTGACTTGAGATCGTAATCCTGGCTTATCATGCTGGCATAGTTGTCTTTCAGGACCTGTTTGCCTGAATATAAACTGTGTAAGTCAATATGTGTATAATGATGTAGGTGGTGTCCGTGGGAATTGATACATAATATACCTGTATAGTTGGAATTTTTTGCTGGGACTGGTAAAATTGTCAGCGGATCAGTGATGATATTAGATTCGTCTGTAACATTGTCTGCATAAATGGATGGTGATGAATTATGTTACATATAATAAGTGTTTTAGTAGCTAATGGTTGTATGAATTTGTTTATGAAAATGGACATACCAATGATCCATGGTAATTGAGCCATCTCATGTTCTCTTGACCATGGTAGAAGATCTAACTCAAAGTTTGTTGTTCGGAGCGGTGACGCTGCAAGTATTCTTGTTTGCTGATGAGGGTCATAGGGCTCTATGATGAAATTGGGTGCCACATATTCTATATCTCTTACTTGTTCTCCAGACATGGCCAAGTGCTCAGCCATTTCTCTGCATATTTTCTGGATATCGAACTGATATGTTTGTGTCCTTCTTGGTCGCGTGACTATAGTATATAGTCGACGCATTTCTGATACTGAATCATTAAAGTGTTGGTATACTTATTTGGTGGTACTGAAAGTTAAATTATTATGTTGATTCCAAACCTGGTATATACTTATCATGGTAGACTGTAGGTTGTGGATGCTTGTGCTATTGTCCAGGGTTGCTTGCTGCAATGGATAATTTTACCGAAGCTGCATTATTCCGACAGAGACAAAAGAGTAAGATAATAATTTGTGGTGTTTCAAACGACATTTCACGTGTTTGTTGGTAGTTATATTTAGAGAGTGGTTTTACTGAATCAATCTGTCTGCGTTTAGATTCATAATATTTGATGCTTTAAATAATTTTGTATTCTGAGTAGAGGTCAATTTTCAAGGCTAATGTATCGATTACAAGAAATAGTGAACGGAGTAGATAACTGTGTCAGACTACAGTAAGCAATATATTTGTTTTCTTGATTATTATTTCCAAAATGGTAAATATTTTTAAAGGTACAACACTGAAGCGCATGGAAATGGCAATAATTATTGTGTCTATCCTGCATAAATGATGTCTTATGTCTATGATAGTAAAGGGCTATAGGTCTAGTATGATAGTAAAGGGAATTATGGCCATAGGTGGAGTCTGGAATCTACTCCTTCGTCCCTTTTTATTTGTCGCTTCATTTCCCGAGACATAAATGCCGACAATTTAATAAATAATAAATAGCATCGATTAGTATCATAATTAATATCATCGGAAAGATCTTTGGATCTAGTTTTTTAACAAAATTATTTGGAGATATAAATATTATACGTATTTTTATAAATTAAATTAAACTTGTGGCACGCATCCTACGGCGACAAATAAAAAGGGACAGAGGGAGTAGTTATCGAGTGGCTGGTCGTGCTAGGTGAGGCCACGCAGATGGTGGCTCTAGAACCAATGAAACAATAGAATATTATGCCTAGGGCCTTGTTCTCTTCCAGAAATTTGCGCAAGTTTGTCAACTCTCTCTCCATCACATCAATTTTTACCCATATGTATGGAGCACTAAATGTAAGTAAAAAAATAACTAATTATACAGTTTGATTGTAAATCACGAGACGAATCTTTTAAGCCTAGTTAGTCCATAATTGGATAATATTTGTCAAATACAAACGAAAGTGCTACAGTGCTTCGAATGCAAGTTTCTTACAATCTGAACAAGGCCTAGGACTAAATGGAGAAACGAAACGTTGATGACGACAATGCTCCCACGTGGGCAGTAATTATTGTTGATGCGGAGGAGAAGACCTTCCACTGTTGTTGTTGCTGCCAGTGCCATAGCTACCGACACACCAGGAGGGCAATTATTAATAGACGGTACCCATCAGCCTTTGAGTCTTGTAATTTACAACTAAACTGTGTAATTAGTTATTTTTTTACTTATATTTAGTGCTTCATATATTAGTGTAAAAATTGATGTGATGGAGAGAGAGTGAAAAAAATTGCAAGTTTGGAGGAAACTGAACAAGGCCTAGCGTGCACACTACACGCGACCCCTGCGTTGTTCCAAGTGCAGGCACGGAAGCACCAAAGCAGCAGCACGGTGTACACAGGCAACTCAACATGACCAAAAACACGGAGGACAAAGCAGAATAATTGAAAGCACAGGAACATGACAAAGAGCATACAGGAACATGATTGTGAAATTTCACCCATTAGATTCATCACACCATGAATGAACAAGGACAAAATTCTGCTACGTGCTGGCACATCAAATGAGGGCCAAGACTGAGCATACAGGCACCTGTCATGGCTCGAATGGGCTCTCATAGTACCATGCATTCAACAAGGAGAGAGAGCACAGAGCAAACAAGAAACTCACACGTGGTAAACACCACAGTCTATATCTACCTACTCATCTCATTAACTACACGGGATGCGGTAAACATCACTGTTGTCTACCAAGCCCTTGTTTAGATTCAAACTATTAGAAAAAAAAAATTTAGCACTGTAGCATTTCGTTTGTATGTGATAAAATATTGTCTAATTATGGATTAACTAGGCTCAAAAAATTTATCTCATAATTTACACTTATATTTAATGCTCCATACATGCGGCTAAAAATTGATGTGATAGAGAGAGAGTAAAAACTTGGAATTTTGAAGCTATCTAAACAAGGGCCAAGTCTCATCTCATAGCATGGTGCATGGTAAACAATATTGTCTGTGTGTATGCAAGTTTCATCTCATTAACCACATGAAGCGATGAAGGGAGCACCAAACAGAGCAAATAAATGTTGCATGGACAAGTAATAGTGCATGAGCAACTTGCAACGAGGTGTACACAGCAGTCAAATAAAGTGGAGTAAGACCAGTCTCAGTGGTGAGTTTCATTGCGTTGTTTCCAAGACTGCCATATCACATAGATTAAAATGAAACTTTGATGAAACTCCCACTGTGAATGCAAAGTTTTATTTCATAGTTTCATTTGCATTTAACTCCATGAATCATAGAGAGTTGGTAATTATGCTTTGAGAGAGTTTTATTCCCATGATACTCATTTCTTCTCTCTCTTATTAAATACATTGTCACGTCATCGAATATGCCTATATAACATCCTATTTAATGCGAATAAAACTCATATAAAACCTCTACTGATGCTGGCCTAAATGAACGTCAAGTGGACAAGCTCATACGGAGTACGTGCAGATAGCGCAACAATGGCCGGTCACAAAAAAAAAATGTTGTACGAAGGTTCAGAAAGGTAGCAGGACAGCACCACGACAGGTGATTTATCTGCATCCATCCAGCTGCTATGGAAATGTGAAGGTCCATCTGCGTTGGAAATAAAAAGTATGTGGAACACTGACTAAATTTATACTATAAAAGAACGAAGGAATTAAAAATAAACTCTCACCTTGATCTCTTCTACCCACCTTAATTAATTGAGAACGTATCTAGTGCAAACTAACTTCCCATGAAAACCCGTGCAAATCATGGTAAAAAAAAGTCTAAATTTACCAAAAAATTCACACATGTAGATGATATGATGATACACAGCCTTGCAAAGTATCTTGTCGAAACTCGAATTTGTTTGTGAGATATAAAAATAATAAATTTAAAGCCAGAAAGCTGTCCAGATGATTTGGTAGAAATTTGTTATTTTTATATCTCACAAATGAAATCGAGTTTAGACAAGATATTTTGCAAGGTTGTGTATCATCATATGATCTACATGTGTGATTTTTTTGGTGAATTTAGACGACTTTTTTATCGTGGTTTGCACGGGTTTTCACGGAAATTTAGTTTGCACTAGATACGTTCCCTAATTGATATCCTTTAGATCTATATTAAGATTAGATCCGGCGCATCTAAATTACCCACCGTGATCTGACAGGTGGACCCAGTATGTAAACATATCAACGTTTATGTGTGTTTCTCTCTTGCACATAGTATTCCCTCACTTTTTTTTCACCAGAAAAATTCTACCCTCCCTGAACATACGGAGACATACTATGTATACGTATATAAAGTTTACAACTTTTAATAGATCGGATTCTACTAGGACATGGATATGTATCGTCTAGGGCTCGACGCCGGCCGCCCGCTGCCGGCCGCCCGGTGGCCTGCCCCCTGAGCTTCCGTCTCCGGCTCCGAGCTGCAGATGCGCGCGTTCTCAGCCACCCGAGCTTGGACTGATGCAGATGGAGCAGCTGACGACAGAGACAGAAGACGAAACGGGAGCAGCACGTGATACACATCGCCGATACACATCGCGAAGGTGAGCGCCATCGGCGGTGCGAGGCGCGTAGCGATCTCAGGCGAGGTCGCCGAGCATGCGCACGCCGAGGTAGTGGCCAACGCCTACGCTCCGCCCAGATGCAAGAACATGCGATTTGTTTTCTATAACAACACACGAATATTGATTGCTACCTGGAACTGTGTCTGAGCAGGAACAGTGAACGATCTTTTACTTTAAGTATTTCTGAGCAGGAACAGTGAACGATCTTTTACTTTAAGTATTTTAATCATGTTTTGGTTATCTTATTTAGTGACATGCACACATTCAACAAGCTGGAATCGATTGGTGTTGTTCTTTTCCTTGTTTGCATGCTTCAGTTAGGGAGCCTACTTGTGTGGTTTTGTCAAAGCTTAAGCAAAGATGGAATACAAAAGCTGCTCTAAAGGTACGATCTATTCATGTCATAAATTTTATTTTTCTTTCATCTGCTCTAAAGGTACGATCTATTCATGTCATAAATTTTATTTTTCTTTCATCTAGATGCTGTTATAGCTAAGTTTTTTCTTCTACAACAAAATTTTTCTTATGTAGGAATGCCTAGATCTTGCAATTGTATAATGGGTGAGCAAAATTGGTGCTACGGTTTATCAGTTCTATAAATCAATTTCCTTACACAAAAACTGTGCAGGAAAACTATCAAAGCCCTCGCACCGATGTAGTCGGCGTGCACTGCCGCGAATTCATAATAGCTATGAAAGGTAACCAGCCATTACCTGCCCTCATATTGTTAGGCCGCATGTTCCTTACCCGTTATGCTCATCAATCCTTGCTAATCTCATCCTAGGGAGACTCTATGCAAAAGTTTGCTCTGCCAATGTTACTTTGTTTTCATCAAATTGACTACGAAAATATTCCCTCCATGGATCCTAGAAAGAAGGACATTAGGGATCAAATTTTCTCATCTTTGACTGGATTTATAGAAAATGTGTGCAACATTTATGTCACCAAATAAATTTATTACAAAAAGTATATTCAACACTTCATTTTCAGTTAGGATAGAGGTGATGGTAAATTGTTTACAATAATATTGATTTGAGTTTGTGACGACTTATATGCATTAGAAAAATCAATATTTTGTCTTTATGCTTGTATGCATTAAAAATAATATTCTTTCCATATGACATCACAGGAGATGGTTTTAATTTTTATGAGTTTGTGACTCGGCCAATAGTGATATGAGTCTTAGGTTACTTCTACGCTTTAGAAAAATCAGGATTCATGATTAAGGTCTGTGCATTTGAAAAATATTTTTCCGAATGAAACTATGATTTTGTAGCTATAATTTGGATTTAGATATTTGATTATTATTCTTTAATTATGATTTTGTAGCTATAATTTGGATTTAGATATTTGATTTGATTATTATTCTTTTAATTATCGATGATTTTTAATGGACACGTGTGTGCCGCATATGTACTCTACAATTTCCATTTACAATTTCCCTTGTAATGTTGCCTTGTTCGCTTCATCTTATTAGTCGTTTTAGCTTATTAACCAACAATGTTTTTCTCTCATAGAAAATCAGCTGAAACAATCAGCCGTTTCAGCTTATCAGCCGGCTTATGATTGCTTACAATCTATTTGGTAAATTGCTTGAGAGTTTATGTTTGCAAACATTAAAGAAGTCTCTGTGCACTAAAAGGAAATTGTGTGTTTAAATTGTGGCCCAAGATTTATGACTTTCTTACCTAAATTTAGTCAATAACTAATAATAATGTATTTTCCATGTATATTATTATTAAAAATCATCGACCATTTTTCCTGCAGCGCTGAATAAATTCACTCTTGGCTACTGTCCTTGCAAACTGTAATTTCCCCAACTCCCTTGACGTGTCGAGCAAGTTTTTATGCTTCACCAAGTATATATGGATCACTGAATGAAATTTCTTGTTTTGCAGTCATTGTTCTTGAGATCTAAATCAAAAGGCTGCATGTTTTAGGTCATTATGCTGTTAGCAATGCGGTGAGCTACATAGAAACATTGCAATAAAAATTACATATTGCTTGTCAAAGTTCTAGGATGTGCTGGCAATTTTTTAAAACTATTTCTGGCAAAACACCGGATGGGAAAAACTTCCCCACCTGATATATTGCACTGAGCCAGCACAGAACTTGCTGACCAACTTAAGAATAAGTAGTATAAAGCAATAGAAGAACTACTCCATGATGGAAGAAAAATTGTGTGTGTTTTGATTTCATTAAGTATCAGGGCTGTAAAAGGACTTGAGAGTCCCACTGTGATATTAAATTTAGACATTCAAATATTTCAAATGCATATATACTTAAGATGATAAACAAGCTAGAGAGAATGGAAAATAAAAACTACAAATGTTTTCTCGACACGTGCATGCCGCACGTGCATGTTCACTAGTATATTTTAAAAATATTAATATTTGTAGTATAAAATTAGTATAACCGGAAAGATCTTTAAATCTAACTTCTTAACAAAATTTTTTAAAGATATAAGTATTGGATGTATTTTGTATAAATCGAGTCAAACTTGTACCATGAAAAAACTAAAATGACAGTTAGTTATTTTGGGACGGAAGAAGGATCAAGGAAAGCAAATAAATGTATTTTAGGACAGAGGGAGCACCAAGCAGAGCAAATAAATGTTGCATGGACAAGTGACCAGTGGTGGTGCTGCATTGATGCACCATGTGCGTGAGCAACTTGCAGACATGGGTATACTCCCTCCGTCCCATAAATAAATGTACTTCTTTAACTTTTACGATTTTTATTTGACTATTCATCTTATTTAAATTTTTTATGTAAATAATAAAATAAATAAATCATTATAAAAATATCTCTAATAATAGAATAAGTCATAACAAAACAAATAATATTTATTAACTTTTTTAAATAAGACGAATGGTCAAACAGAAATCATAGAAGTCAAAGAAGTGCATTTATTTGTGGGATGGAGGGAGTACGGAGCATGCATCAAATGAAGTGGAGTAAATGAAGACAAGCTCACACAATTTGTTATATCAGCTTTAGATTCATGTGTGCAAGTGTAGGAAGGCTCAGGAAGTTAGTAGGACAGCCGCACGACAGGTGATTCATCAGCATTCATCCAACGGCTATGGAAGTCTGAAGATTGATCTGCGTTCATCCAACGGACACGAAAATAAAGACTACTCCGTACGTGGATATGTTGGGAGGCCGCCTAGACGGCACGGCCTCATACTTTAGATGAGAAAATCCCATGCCAACTGGTTTTGTTTTATTAGGCCTGTCTCAATAGTAGTTTTATGAGAGTTTCATAAACAATAAATAAGCTGATATGGCATAATAGTAATAAAGAGATAATATGGTAATATGAAACTTATCTATAAAGTTTCTGATACCTGCGTTTTGGAAATAGTGAGATAAACCCCACTAAAACTGGCCTACCTTATAGTGACATTTTCAACCACCGTACTATCGCCTATCGGTGCATTATAATCAGAAAACTTGACTGGACAGGTGAGCAATTAGTGAAGCCGAACAACCACTCCTTTGGTCATATGTTCACTAACTCCGCCACTATTTGGACTACTACATCGACCTCATAAATCCAATACCAATTGTTTTTGTTCTATTCTTAAACTTTGAAACTTTAAACTTTGAAACTTTTATTATAATATATTTCATAAGAAAATAATGGTTAAAATCACATATTGGAGACTGGTGTGTAGATGGGCTAAACCTATACAAAGAATAATTGTTGAAATCTTTTGGTAATATAAACTGAAAAAAAATTCAGGTATATGAAATATCTAGCAATCCTATGGCTAGTCGTCACATTAATTAACTAGCATATCAATGGTGAAAAGAAATTGCAGAGGCTTATGTCCGATGACTTCACAAATATGGAATTTCAATGCCAGAGCATTAAAAAAGATAAATCAAAGGATACACTAAAAGAAGCTCAGAATTCTTGAAAAACAAATTGAAAAAATTGGTGGTCCACACACTCCATAGTCCCAACCAAATGAATGATCTGATTTAATTTATGTTAGAGCTAACCTTATCGTACTTATATTTGGCGTTACTCGCCACTATCTATAAATAGTAAGAAACATGACTGGTTCGTTGAGGAAACTTAGTAAAGGCCAACGACTAACCAACGCCCAAAGCGACCTTGTCATGTCCTCATCACTACCACGGCATTATTAAGGTTTCAATTGCGTGCACATGTATACATATATAATATACTCTCTCCATTCAAAATTATAAGTCATTCTAAATTTTCTGGAGAGTCAAAATATTTTAAGTTTGATCTAAATTACAGAAACAATTATAAAAATTATGACATCAAATAGATATAGTATGAAAATATAATTAATGAAGAAGCTAATGATACTTATTTGATATCTAAATTTTATTATTTTATTATATAAATTTAATTCAACTCTCTAAGAAAGTTTAAATGACTTATTATTTGGAGCCGAGAGAGCAATATATATACATCACCGCCCGTCAATGAGTGTGCATACGAATTCATTAGCATGAGTATCCTTCGGAGCATCTCTTGCTCATCCCTTTCGTTTTTCTTGATCGCACTGGTCACCAGTAGGGCTACCAGCACCGGTAGCATTTCAGGGACCAGAAGATACAATGCCATGTTCAGCTTCGGAGATTCAGTTGCCGAAACCGGCAACATCTGCATCGTCAGCAGCAGCAACTCGACGGAGCTCGATGTGCTTACCTGCACGCATCCGCCATACGGCATGACCTACTTCGGCAAGCCGTCTTGCCGGTGGAGCAACGGTCGCGTGGTCGTTGACTTGATCGGTATATACATACATTTCCTTCTTTCTATAGTTAATTTAATAGTATAACAATAACTATAGTCTATATATATATATATATATATATACTAGTAAGGCCCAATTTAGATCACATGATGTAACCCTTAAGACTAAATATATAGAAGGTCTAAAGTTTACTAACCTGACAATCTAAAGTTCAGCTACTAAACTTTAGAGCACTTAACTCTTGAGGCTCTAAATAGATCTAAAGTGCTATATAAAGTTTAGTCAACCTTACAAAAACTTGCTATACAAGTGAGTCAAAGTGGTCTAAATCTTTAGTCATCAACTTTAGCTAACTAAATTTCAGACCAAAGAATTTAAACAAGCTCTAAGTAAAAAGGGATTATTTGTTGCTTGCGTGTGTTGGCTGTCTCCTTTGAAGAGTTGGAGAAGATAAACAGGCTCTGGAGTTATGTTGAAGAGATACGGTTGAGTGGGATTTGCTTTGGTGGCCCAATAAAGAGAAAATATACAGCCCAACAAACATTTGCGAGGCTAACTGTAACTGAAATGCCCCCTCCCCCTATTTGCACCCTTTATTAATGAACACATTTTTTTACTTTGTGTTCATTAATTTTCTAACGCAAAAAACCATATATAGTAGATAATATATATTCCCTATCAACTTGTGATAAATTTATCGATTACAGAGGAATAGAAAATTAAGAAAAAAAACCGCGTGTGCAATGACTGAATGTCCCAACCAATTAATGGGGTACCCATTTTCATTTCTTTGGGCAGACGTTTGTTTTGTGTTTTACTTTTACCACATATATGGCACAGCACAATCGCTTGGGCTCCCACTACTTCCACCATCGAAATCCAAAGACAGAGATTTTCAAAAGGGTGCAAATATGGCCATCACCGGTGGTACTTCGCTGAACTTCTCCTTCTACCAATCAAAAGGCGTTGAAAATCCAGTGTGGAACCACGGCTCGCTAGACATGCAAATTCAGTGGTTCAAGGAGTTGATTCCTTTCATATGCGGGACAAAACAGAGTGAGTATTGGTCACCCTCTTCTTAATGATTCCTTGTCTTTCCATTAAATAAGTACTCCATCCGTTTCAATTATAACACATTTTTTGGCTTTTTTAGATAGATTACTTTTTCCTAGACATATATATAAAAAGCCAAAACGTAGTAGCTACCTGCAATACTGTATATATTATGCAATATAATTCAGCTGCGGCTTGTGTGTTTATCATGCTAGACTGCACAGGGTTTCTAGCAGAATCGTTGTTTCAGTTCGGTGGATTTGGAGGAAACGACTATAATATCCAGCTTCTTGAGCTTGGGCTGACCGTTGAGCAGGCAATGGAGAACACCCCATTGGTTGTCGATGCCATCGTTAACGGTATTGAGGTACATGATCATCGTAGTAACTAATCTGCAGGAAACTACTGATATATAAGCTATTATTATGTATATTTGTCATTTGGTGCAGAGGTTGATTGCACTTGGTGCAGTTCACATTGTTGTTCCGGGCATCCTCCCAACGGGCTGTCTCCCACTCTTCTTGACGTGGTTTACCAGCAGTTTTAACTCCAGTGACACAGACCTCGATCAGTTCGGCTGCTTGAAAAGTTTCAACCGACTGACAGAATATCACAACTCGATGCTCCAGAAACAAGTAGAAATACTCCAAGCCAAGTATAGGTCAACAAGGATGATGTACGCAGATTACTCCTCCCAGGTGTACAAAATGGTGCAACAGCCTCAAGAGTTTGGTATGTTGTTATATACAAAAAAGAGAGTTTGGTATGTTTTTTAATAAGAGTTAAGTGTACCTATAAACTTATGCGGGTTTCATTTAGATCCCATAACTCTAAAAGTTGATTAATTTTTTAAGTGGTTCACTGTAGGCATATACCCCTTTATCTGACACTTAAACTTTCAGGTCCATATACTTTTTTAGTGGTTCACCGTAGGTTCATATCGCTTCGTTTGGCCCTTAGATCTAACAACAGCTCGCATGACATGAAATTTGCAGTTTGCCCCTCCTCCCTCACTTCTTGTTCCTAGGGGACGGTGATGTGCAACAAAGGTGTGTAGAGTGCACTGCAGAGACATGGCAGCCCGCATGTCCTGGTGAGGAGGGGTTGATTCGGCCAAGAGGTTCGTAACAGACTCAACCACGCACCTGTGGAAGTAGTGATGGCCTACACCGATGGGATGGTAGCGCATGCAAGCTTAAAGCTTGACTATGCCATCTGCAATATGACGGGTCAGGAGCTCTGACACGGTTTTTATGTGTCAAACGAGCGCAAAATGTCGAGGAGGTAGAGACAGACTCAGTACAATCCAATTTTTTTTTATATATCAGGAGAGCCTATTTCTAGGGTAGGGTTGAAGCATAAGGCAAGAAACAACGATGATAATAGGAGCTCGGTGACTGATGACGGTGGTGAGCTCTAGAGTAGAGATAAAGTAGAGGCACGGATGTTAGGCCTGAGGGAGTGGAAAGGAGGACAACGTGGTTGGAGGATAAGCACGAGGTTAGCAAATTTCATATCATGCTGGCTATTGATCTATATGCCACGTCAGATTCTAAAGGCCAAACAAAAGGATTTGAACGTAAGGTGAACCAACGAAAAAGTTTATAGATCTAAATGTTAAATTTTTATTATGTATCTAGAAGTTCAATCTAAGGGCTAAACAAAGGCGTATGAATTGCGGTGAACCGTTTAAAAAGTTTATAGATCCACAAATCTACTTTTAGAGTCGATGGACCCATTAAAACTCGGTATAAGTTAATAGACCTTTTGTACATTTATCTCTTTTATAATAAATTTGGTATATACTTACCGACTACAAGATCGAAAGATAAGGTCGTTACAGATATATAGTAGGAAATTAGACTACGACTGATATATTTGTGTTGTGGATTATATATTAGGATTCAGAAATCCTTTGGAGACGTGCTGCGGGGCAGGAGGCGGCAAGTACAACTTCGACGTCGCCGACAGATGCGGCATGCCTGGCGCAACAAGAGCTTGCCGCGACCCGTCGGCTCGGCTGAGCTGGGACGGTGTCCACCCGACGGAGGCGGCCAACAAGATGATCGCCGACGCCTGGCTCAACGGCCCCTACTGCACCCCGCCTATTTTAAGTTGAACAAAATCAAATCATATATATGCATGATCTCGACCGTTCGTCGTCTTAATAAGAAAACGGTGACCATCAGATGTAAATGAAGTCGCACATTACCTGAAAACCTGTTCGCATGTAGTAGTAGCAGCAGCAGCATCTGTTTATCAAGCTGGTTAACCCCCTGGACTTCAGCAATAGGGTTGAGAGCAGTGAAGCAGTAAAAGGGGGTCAGAATACAGCAGTGTCAATCGTCCTTCAATGTTTTATTAGCTGTGTTATAAATAAAATGTTTTACTAGGTGCACGCTATTTATATACTGGTGCAATTTATATAGTAATCAGATCATTTTATCCCTACCTTTCGAGTCTTATCGGGGAATCTCATACTACAAGAGGCATATGTTGTAGTTTTTACATTTTCCCCATTTCAATGAAAGAAACCAGTAGCATCAAGTTTATATTCAGCCAAAATAAACATATAGGTACAGATGGAAGAATCTGCATATTCAGCTGAATTCAAAGCACTACTAAATGCATGCATGAAACTGAATTCACTAGCCAACATCAGTTCGATCATTAACTAGAAGTCTAGAACCAATCATCATCATCATAGAAGCGCATTGTACTATATGTAGAATTATACTCCATCCTCTCCCCGCAGGCGTCATAAACATAGGGCCTCACAGAAGGATTCGCCTTGAAAAGGTTGCAGGTTTTCTCCCATTCAAGTTCACGTGGTGAAATACCAGGGGAGACTCTCAAAGTAACTCTCTTAAGCACAGGCGCGCACCCGAACACAATTTTCAGGAGATTGACTTCATCTTCACTTGCCTCAAAATTTTTTATTTCCACTTCTTTAAGATCTGTCAAGGTGATGTTCTGACTTCGCCAGTTTGGTGGATGATCACAATGACAGTTTGGTTCGCATGCTTGGTATCCCACCTGAAAAGGACGTGAAATATTACTGATATTACAACACATCAATTTAAACAATTATTACATCATTCAAGGATGCAGTGAAGCAAGTTTCTTCAAAATTTGTATATAAGGCAGCTGAATTGAGGTACCCTGATTCGTTCAATCTCCAGTTTAAGGCTTTGTATAGCAGTAAACATCCCAAGTAGATTCAACACCATTGATCCAAAGCGATGTCCACACAATAGGATCCATATCTTCAAAACTGAAATATCAGGAAGCTGGACTATTTCCTGCAATTTCCGCGCATATGGTGTTCGGTGCTCCAAATGTATAGAATCATATGTCAAAGGAATTACGAGAAAACTAGTAAAAGTAGCACAATGCTGAAACTTAAGAGCAAAAGTGTCAGATAAAGCATGGGTGATTTGTTATGTGTAGCAAAAGTATAGAAAAACACATATCTGCAAGCATGAATAGCAAAGATTCAAGCAAGACAAAAGGCAAAGCTATATCCTTATTCCCCCTCACTCTCTGCCAAAGTTAGCGGATTCCAGATGGATCATTGATTGGAGTTGTCATGGCCCATTTTGGCTAGTCTGCTGTGGTTTCTCTTACGTGAGACAGATTTCACAGCTGCCCATGGTGTGCCTCTTTAATTTGTTTCTGATATGATTTCATCAAATTTATTGCGATATACCTTGCACAATATAGTGGCCACTTTGCCCAGTCATGCATCAATAACAAACAATTTTAAACAATGATAATGATCTACATAAGAGGGATGTAGCCACTCTTCCTCCTCGATAACTTCAAGTTGCTCAGGATCCACAGCCCATCATTAGTCACTACAGTTGACCCCGAAACACTACAATGCCACGAGAGAATCTCCACCCTAGGCGCTGAGAATGACATGCTGAAATCCCTGTAAATGATGGTGTCCATGGTGAACTTCTTCAGCACAGGGGCGTTGATGTCAACAGCCCCCAACCAGCTACTATCTATGACGAGCTCCTCAATCTTCGTCGAGTGGATCCTCAAAACGTCAGGATGGATAGATCGGCGCAGTTCTAGCACCCGCAGGTTCGGGCACTGCAAGACCAGGCTAGCGGTGCTCAACTTGCAGCCTGCAACGGACAGCCTCTCGAGCAGAGGGAACTCACCGCTAGCCGCCGCCGGTGCTAATTTGACATCCCCTAGTTCCAGTTTGATCCATGTTGCGCGGACGAAGCAAGGCAGCTCGACTGTGTTAGCAACCCCAAGGATATTGGTTCACAGATAACTTGATTTACTGTAAATCGGATTACACGACCTCAGGGGAAGGGAGGTCTCGAGCTCAGCAGAGCAATCTAGATGGAGAAGGAAGAAATCGGACAAGGCAAGGGAGAGAACTCTAGACCTAGAGGAAGAGGCCAGAGGAGGAAGAGGAACAGTAACTGGAATGAGGATGAATTGTATTCTGCAATATTCGATGATCCCCCGGGAGGTTCCCCAATTCCCCTTTATAGCTGGCTGGCGCTCCACTTGACAGGCTGTACAGGGCCCACATGGCAGCGTCCTGACATTCCCCACCGCTTGAAATGCGGCTTGCCCCCAAGCCGCTGCTAGGATCGTCCATGCTATTGTCAGTAATCTTGCATTGGCACCGCCAGCTGAAAAGCTTTTGCAATTGATACTGAACTCTTTGAATCATCCTTTTCATGAAGCCTAGCTCATGTTGCCATCGCATAACCACACAGATGTGCAACCCATTGCTGCATGGCCCACATTGAGTTGAAATCCTACATCTCCATCTGAACTTGCTGTCTGGATACGAATGAGGCACACCCACAGAACTGGAGACGATGGTGGCCGAGGGATCTGAATGGAATGAGAGGAAGCGAAGCCACAGCACCTTACTTTGGTATCCAGAAGTCCACCAAGATGAAGGTAACCATGTTGGTAGCATGAGCAAACTGAAACACCACCACCCTGCAGTAGTTTCATGGAATGCTCTGAAGGAGGGCCATGGTATTGGCCGCTGCTCAACACTGATGTCCTGTCGAGGTTGAAGTGGCCATGGTGGTTTCCAACTGACAATCCAAGTCATGGAACAGCAATTGCTCAAGGTGAAAGAAATACAAAACTGAACTGAGTCTTGGTTAATTGACATTATGACATTTGTATTGCTGTCGCATCCATTGTAATTCTTATGCTTTGGCTCTTGAATTAGCTCACCAGCTAACAACAGAACTGGCACACTTATACCACTGGCCATATGGACACATCCTGTCAGTATCACACAACAACATAGACTGGCAATGAAGTAGTCATCTAGGAAGCAATTTCCTGTGACACCAAGATGTGTTGGCTCCAAGCAAACAGCACACTGCCAATTCTCCTTGAGCATGAGTAATTCTAGTAAGAGCAGCACAGTAGTGATTGCACAACAGAGATCAACTGTACTGGCCTCACCCCATGATTTAAATCGCGGGCTATATAATTTAGCGGCGGCCGCTCCTGGAAGCTATGCGCCGCTATTACGCCGCTATAGCGCCGCTATAGCCTCGCTATAGCGCCGCTATTGCGCCGCAGCGTGAGATGGCTGCTCGCGCTATAGCGCCGCTATAGCGTGCTATTTATATACAGCCAGGCAAAAAGATAATAAACATTATAAACTTCATAAACATAAGAGCAAACAGGCAACATATTCATAGTTTCATACTTCCATACAGTCCAAACATCCATAAGGTTCAAACATGCATAATTATTAAGTCTAAGTCCTGAAACATGCATAATTATTAAGTCTAAGCCCCTTTTTTTTTTGGTCAGCCAGAGAAACTAGCAGCTGCCTCAATAGCGTCGATTTAGCGCGCTATGGCGGCAAAATAGCGCGCTATTTTTTTCCATGGCCTCACCATATGACACAAGAAATGTCTTCACTATTTCAGCAAGCCACTCGGTCACCATTAAACCATCCTTATGCCAAGCAAGTCCAAAAGTACCACCACACTGTTGTTGCCTTTCTTCCAGAATGAGCACATGGAGACTCCACTCTGTCATCACCATCTTGTGCTTCCAACTATCCACAGTTTCAGCATACATAGTTCTGAAATTTTGATGAGCTGGTGGTGGCCATGGAGGCTTCCTGGACAAATTGTAACACTTCCAAATAGCAAGCTCATGAACTACTGTGGCAAAAGATGGCCATGGAATTGGACGTATATCATCACTGCCACACTCAAACTCAATTTGCATGTATGGTGGAGGCCAAGGGAGCTTTGCACATATGACATCCGACTCAGCGTCAAGAAAATTACCAAGCACTAGCCTCTGCATACCTTGCTCACTGAACATTTGAGCCTGAGATGGTGGTGGCCATGGTCGCTTGTCACAGCTGTTGACGATCCCGGCGGACACCAAGGTTGGAGTAGAGCTGAGCAGTGTTATGGTCAGCATGGTAGTGAAGTCACTGCAGCAATATGTCAAACACTTGCTGGGGGCGACTTCGATGTAGAAGCCGGCAGAGACTGACTGGAAGAGCTCCCCAGTAGGCGCGGTGGCGAGCTTGGTGTAGGCGAAGCCGATGACGGAGAGCTCTGGATAAGGGATGAGCGTGACACAGGTGCCAGGGATGCAAGTGGATGCATCGGAGCCCACCAGCGACACGAACGGAGCGGGACCCCACATATGCCTCCAGCGGCGGGACAGCCCCGCCGTGCGTGCAGCGTCCTTGATGGGGAGGTGGGATACGATGTTGCCGATGAGCACGTCGGGGAGGAGGCTGAGGCGATCGAGCAACAGGTGGCAGCCGCCGGTCCTCACACACGGACACGAATCCCCGGGGAAAACGTGCGTTGGAGAAGACGAGCGGAGTGCAGTGTCGACCGAAGAGTGCGGAGCGCGGTTGAGGTGCTGGCGAAGCCCATGGCGAGGAAGACGGACGCTGGGGAAGCGCCGCCGGAGTCGGAGAGCTCGATGCCGACGCCAGCGCGCCCGAGCTCGCCGAACGGGGAAGCGGTGCCCGCGATGACAGGGATGCTGAGCACTTCGAGCTGCCGTGCTGAGACGAACCCGTTGACCAGCCCTGCTAGGAACGTCGCGAGGTAGTGGATGAAGTTGCCAGTACGCGCGTCGGTGCCGAAGAAGCCCACGTCCTGCCGCAGCAAGGCCACGAGGGACCACCTCTGCAGAGCGCCCACCACGGCGCCCGCGCTGCCCACCGCCCTGAACAGCAAATCCAACGGATCCGCGAAGCCGAAGAGGATGACGAGGGCCACGCCGCGGTCGGCGAAGCTGAGGCAGACGCGGAGGAGCACGCCGCAGTTGCCGAAGCCAAGGCGGACGAGGAGGGTCTCGCCGTGGTCGGCGAAGCCGAGGTAGGCGCGGAGGAGCACGCCGCGGTTGGCGCAGCCGAGGACGATGTGTAGGGGCACACCGCAGTCGCGATCGTCGCAGCCGTAGTGGGCGCGGAGGAGCACGCCGCGGTCCGCGAAGCCACAGTGGAAGAGGAGGAACACGCCGCAGGCGGCGCCACCGGAGTGGGCACGAAGCAGCACGCCGCGGCGGACGCGGAGGAACACGCCGTGGTCGGCGCAGTGGGGGAACACGTCGCGGCCGTGGATGAAACGCAGAATGAATGAGGCGCGGCGCGGTAAGCTGCGTCGGAACGAGTGCCGGGCACTGCTTGGCCTGGTCACCGAGGAGGTGGTAGGAGGGGGCGCCGCTCGAGGCCGGAAACACCAGCGCCCCGGGCTCGTTGACGGCGAACTGCTCCGGGTAGGCGAGGTCGGACTCGAGCGCAGAACCGAGGCATGGCGACTCGGAGCCGCTGAGCAGCGGAGCGACGCCCACCTGGCCGGCGTCGAGGAGCGCGTCGGGGACGGAGGAGGCGTACTCGGTCGCTGGAGCGTCGAACGCGAACTGCTCCAGGGCGGTAGCCTCCATGGCACCCAAGCGGCACAACCTCTGCTCCATGAGGTCGAACCGCTCGATCAGATACTGGTGGCAGTCGCGAAGCACGTCGAGGACTAACTGGAAGTTGGGATCCATGGAGTAGTGGTGATGGATTTGGTGGGTCTCTAGGATTTGGCTCTGAATACCAATTTGTTAGCAACCCCAAGGATATTGGTTCACAGATAACTTGATTTACTGTAAATCGGATTACACGACCTCAGGGGAACGGAGGTCTCGAGCTCAGCAGAGCAATCTAGAAGGAGAAGGAAGAAATCGGACAAGGCAAGGGAGAGAACTCTAGACCTAGAGGAAGAGGCCAGAGGAGGAAGAGGAACAGTAACTGGAATGAGGATGAATTGTATTCTGCAATATTCGATGATCCCCTGGGAGGTTCCCCAATTCCCCTTTATAGCTGGCTGGCGCTCCACTTGACAGGCTGTACAGGGCCCACATGGCAGCGTCTTGACAGATTGCAATGTCGATGTCCTTTCGGTTGCCCCAGACTTTAATGGTGAGCTCCACCGGCGCCAACCGCGCGGCGGTGCGGAGCAGCGAGGCAACGCCTGCTGCGGAGAACTTGAAGCGCTTGGGGACGCTGATGTCGAGGACGGACAGCTCTGGGACTGTGAGCTGCGCGAGGGCAGTGACGACGGCGTCAGGACGAGGGCGTGGAGGTGGATCTCGGGGAGGCGCCTCCAGAGGCCGCGCCACCGGCGGGAGAGGCCGCCGGCGTGGGCGGCACTGCGGGCGCAGCGGACGTCGGCGAGGATCTTGAGGAGCGCGTTGTCGGGGAGCCGCTGATGCGGTCCGCCCCGTCCGGTGTCACAACACGGGCAGCTGCTCCGCTAACGGCATCGGGCGGCGAAAGCTGCGTGGGGCAGCCCGGGAGATGGAGCGGCCCGAGCGCGAATCCATGCCGCAGAGACTGTGCTGTTGAGAGGACCGAGTGGTGGGGAAGAAGCTGGATTGGACCAGCCCAGGCGCTATGTTGCGGGGGGGAGCGAATGGGATTGGGAAATGAGGCGGTGGCGCCGCCGGGTGTGACGAGGTTCGGCCGGGCAGCTACAGGTGTGGAGTTAGGCGAGGCGGCGGCGGCGGCGGGCCGAGGTCAGCGCCCGAGGGCCCGACCCGACTCCATGGGTGCGATGCTCGAGCCCCTAGCAAATGTACCTCGAGAGTCGGGACTCGGTAGAGGGTTAATGGCCGAGACGGCGGGCGGCGGCTCGGCCGGGCGTAGGGCAAGAAGGGGAATGCGGTGGCTGATTTTGAAGCCCAACGGAAAACTTTTTAAAAAAATAAAGAAGAACAAGTGGGAAGTGTTTGACAAAACTATAATAATCATATGTAATCTTGTCATCTTATAAAAGACATCAAATATAAAATTGTAGCGTATCCTATAAAAACCCGTGTAAACTATGACAAAAAAAATTATCTAAATTCACTAAAAAAGAATCACACATGTAGATGATATAATGATACACAATCTTGTAAACTATCTTGTCCAAATTTGACTTCGTTTGTGATATATAAAAATAACAAATTTCAAACCGTAAAATGCTCCGTTGAAGGTGAGGGCGACAACTTCGGCGTTAACATCTTCACCGACGTGATGACATGGAGACTTTTGTTTTCGGACTGCGGCATCAAGGCGGAGATGATGTCGCTGTCATGTAATAATTTTCTCCGGTTTCTTCTCCGTTTTGTTGTGGTTAGATCTGGCGATGATGAAGGACTAGGGAGAATAATTTCAAATCAGTTTTCTTCATTCTTAGTGGCAGAAAGAAGAAGGAAGATATAAGAAAGAAGAAGTTTCTTAATTCCTCCTACAAGAATATTGGCCGTTGTTCGTTGGCTATTTGTTCTCAGGCCATTTACCGAGTGCTTGCCTGTGCGGCCATCTATACTATAAAGCTTTTAACAGGTTAAGTTTTGAGTTATGCTATTCACAGTGTGGGTGCTATTTTGTAATCCAGAGTGCTTATAACGTGTTGATGTACCCAACTATCATATAATATAATTCTTCTTTCGTCGCAAAAAAAAGGAGCACTGGACAGCCAGGAGACAATGACGAGGGGGCCATTTGGTTCCAGCCATACTTTGTCGCACGTAACCTTAGGCAATTGTGGCAAGCCATAACAAATGTGACTCGCAAATTGATTACCATACTTTGCTATGCCCAAGGGAATCTTGCCATATTTTTTCACTCTATGATATGTGGAGCCTCCAAAAACCATGTCTAAACTTAGTTAGTAACCAAACACTTTTCAATTTGGTTAAACTAGCAAATATACCCATGTGTTGCAACAAGAGCTTGTTGTATGGTCTCACTTAGACCACTGTGGCTAGAAGATTTTTTTCTACGAGTACATCATGTGTTTGAATTCACTTTGGAATCCGACTTTGTACTTTATCTGGTCACATATCCTAACTGGTATCAATAGTGTCGGTGCTAGAACTGGTGGCCCTAGCACCAACGAGTGAATTTGTGGTGCGTGCTCCCTACTTCCGGATGGTGTGCAAGATGAACACAAGGATTTATACCGGTTCGGGCAAGAGAAGGCCCTACGCCCAAAGGGGGGGAGAGGTGTTCTTGTATTATCCCCGCACCGGGTTGCTCGTAGGTAGGGCGCATAAGCAAGGAGAGAGGGACCGGGGTCCCAAGTCTCGTGGATGATTGAGTGAAGTGCCAATATCAGGGCGTGTGTGAGGTTTGTGTCGCCTGCGGCGTATGGGTGCCCGTCTTCCCCTTTTATAGCCGTAAGGGGAGGACCGGGCTTTACATGAGCTGGTCGTGCTCGTAGCAAAGTCTTGGTCTTCCGTGTGTCCTCGTCCGAGGCTCCGGAGTGGGCAGGTTGTCCGTGAACGTGACGGGGCCATGCCGCCGCCTCGCCCTCGTTGGCCGGAATGACGGGCGTCCCCTGCTCGGAGTTGGTGGAGCGTGATGGAGGGGGTGTCCGGGCCCCGTAGCTTGTTGTAGCTTTGACCTGCTGGGATCCGAGGCTCGGGAGCCTCGAGCGTGGTGTCGCACGGGAGTGGTTGGAACAGCTCGTGGATGGTCACCGGCGCCGTAAGCGCCCATCCCGGGCTCGAGCTCACGGACGGGACTGTTTTGCCGACCGGAGGGGGCGTCCCATCCCACCCCTGCATCGGGGTGACGCCGGTCGCCGCCGCCCGGCGTGGGTGGATGGCGTTCCAGGACTTCGGCGACGTGACTGGGCGGCGAGGTTAGGCAAGACAGCGTCCCACATTGGCGGGCGTGGCCTTCACTGGAGATCGCTCCAGCGTGAGCGCCGGCGTGGGTCGCGACGGGGCGGTGTCCATCCCGCCGGGGCATGGGGTGCTCCCCGACCACGTGGTACGAACGAGTGGCGGTAGATATGCGTCAAGTCAATGGTACGGCTTTGATTGGAGCGTCCTGCCCGAGCCCCTCGTTGCCGGGGCTCGGGCGGACGGAAATTGAGGTTCGTCCCGAGGCCCTAGCGCGGAAGCCTCGGGCGCGGGCGGAGAATCGGCACTGGCCCGAGGCCCCCTACGGGGAGGGTTCGGACGAGGTGGAGGCTAGGAGCCCTCCCACCTGCTTTGGGGGCCGTGGCCGGATTTGCGCAATGAGCGGCCTCTTTGGGCCTAGTTTTTTGCGTTTGTTGGGCTTTCCCAAAGGGGCCCTTATTTTGGTTCCCCGACAGTAGCCCCGAACCTCCGAATGAGTGAGTGTACTGTTCGAGAGGTTAAGGTCGCGCCTCCTCGGTCGCCTTCGGAGTTTTCCACGGGTGCGCGAGAGTGCACCCGGCGGGTGTAGCCCTCGAGGCCTCGGAGGAGCCTTGGGACTCCTCCGAGGGCTTGTATTTGGTCCGCGTGGCGTGTTTTGTTTCTGTCTCTGGAGCCGTACTCATCGGCGGGGGCGCGGAGCGCACCCACCGGGTGTAGCCCCCAAGGCCTCGGAGGAGTGTGTGCACTCATCCGAGGGCTTGTGCGTGCCCTCGTGAGCAAGCTATTTTGTGGTGCCGAGCCCCCGGGCCCGTCGGCTCGTCCGAGGGTTCGGGTTTTTTTTGCGACGTTTGCACGAAGTCGGTCCTCGTGTTGGGGGCCCCCGAGCCCTCGTGATGGCGAGGGGGATCCGATCGGTACTCGGCCGCTAGTTTTTTACGTACCTCCGCGTCCCTTCCGCAGGGAGGAGGGTGGATTTCGTCGTGCTATCGTCGACTAGTGCCGAACACGACTAGACCCGGCGAGCTGTTAACGGGAAGATCCAAGTGAAACGCCCGTGCCCCGCTTCGTTGGGGGTCGACGCCCGAGGCGCGTTTCATAAGAGCCTGCACGGTATGCCCGAGGCGGGGCTCGGGTCCCGGGGCGCCGGGTCCCGAGGGCTCGGTGCTCTCCCACGCGGGATCCCCCCTAACTCGGCTGCCATGCTGGGCCTCGGATGCTTGCTAGAACGGCCCTTGCTTGCGCAGGGCTAGGCTGTGTATGAGGCCGTCCGAAGCCCCCGACTCTGTTGCCCGAGGTGGCCGTCGAACCTCCCCGAGATGGGCCAGCCCGCGAACCTCTGGACCGTAAATGGGCCGTCGCCCGTTTCCTTTGAGGAGAAGAAAAAAAACCCCATTTTGCCCCGTCGTGAGGCGTGGCGCGCCAGGCGGCCGCCACGTGAGCGCCGCGCGCGGAGGGGTGGCAGGTCCCACTTTCTCGGGTCCCGCAGGATCCTGGGATGTGCGGCACCGGCGGCTTCCACCGAGGCCACGCTGGTGGTGGCCTCGGCCCATGACCCCGGATCTTAGGGTGCGCGCGCTGCAACGCGCGTGTGGCGCCCCAGCCCGTGTGGCGGCGCCTGGCCGCCTGTGCCGGCGCCTTGGGCCAAAAGCGCAGTGGCACCGAGCGGGCGCCTCTCCGAGGCCGGTACGCATTGAATGCGGAGACGGGCGGTGGAGACCTGGGTCGGGTATAAATACCTATGCGGCAGCGTTGCGTTTCTCCTCCTGCGTTTGCTGCACGCCTTTGCCTTTCCGGCGCCGGAGAGAAAGCTCGAAGCTTCTTGAGGAGAGAAGGAAGAAACTTCCGGCGGCTAGTCCTTTCACCTTTCCTCCCCCGATGGCGCCAGGGGTGGACATCGTCGGCACGACGGACTGGGAGTCGTGCTCCGTGACGGAGGCGGAGCTAGAGGCGCTGGTGGAGAAGGGGCTCCTGCGCGCTCGGTCAAACACCGAGCGGCCGGAGTGGATCGTGCCGCCGCCGGGCGACCAGTTCCCGCGTCCCCAGGGGGTACGTCGTGAGCTTCACGGCCTTCCATGAGCGCGGGTTCGGGATGCCGTGGGGCGCTTCCTTCGCGCTCCTGGAGTACTATGGCCTGGAGCTCCACAACCTCGCCCCCAACTGCATCTCGCACGCGGCGGTTTTCGTGGCGCTGTGCGAGGGATTCCTCGGCATCGACGCCCACTGGGACTTGTGGCTCTACTTCTTCGAGGCCACCCTATTCCTGAAGTCCCCGCCGGGAACGGAGAAGGAGAAGGGGAAGGAGAAGGAGAAGGAGAAGGGGAAGCGGCTGGCCGTCCCGAAGCTGGAACTCGCACGCCGCAGCCGCGTCCAAGAGCCGCGGGGCCTACATCCCCCGCTTCGCCTCCTCCTGCCGCCCGGCAGCGGCACGGCAAGTGGTTCTACCTTTCGCAAGATGATTTGACCACCTCCCCGGCCTACACTGGGAAGGTGTTCGACTCGGCTTTGTGCCGCCATCGTGGAGCGGAAGGAGTTGTCGCCGAGGAAGGTGACGCCCATTGGGGAAGGTGTTCTCCTTTGGCGGCCTGACCATCGGGGGTTGACGCCTCGGCGGTGATCGCCCGGCTTCCACAAGCGGGCGTGTGCTGCAGCCGATGGCGGGCGGACGTCTGCATTTATGACATGTGGCCCGACAACGCCTGGGAGGCACACCGGGATGGCGGCCGAGGACCTCGGGTCACTGGCGAGATCTCGACATGGCGGCAGCGGCGGCGTCGGTGGACTCCTCCGCAGCTCTTCAAGGTCGTCATGCGGCGGAGAAGGGGTTCATTAGCCCAGTAAGCCCCGCTCCTCCGCTCGGCGCATACTCCGCTATCCTCCTCAATCATAATCTCCTCCCGTGTCGCCAGGGCTCTCGGAGAAGCCGAGGGCGTCGAAGCCCCTGATCGCCGACGGAGAAGAAGGCTAACTGCGACCACGCGGAGGCGAGGAGGAGGGAGAAGGGAGAGCTTGCCGGAGCGTAATGCCCGCAAGCAGAAGGAGAAGGAGGACTGCGCGGCGCGGCGCCGCCAGAGCGAGAGGGCCTCCCCGGGAGGAGACACCGCCGGACACCACCGAGTAAGACGACGACGATGACGACGAGGAGAGATGGGTGGACGATGAGCCGAGCCGCTACTGGGCCGGACCCGCCGGAGGTGACGTCGGGTGCCCGTGAGGGCGGCGGCCGTTGGAGGCACAGGCGGCCGGAAGGGCCATCGGGAGAGGCTCGTCTCCGGTCTCGCCGGAGTTGGGGCCTCGCGACGCTTCCAGCGCCGGGCGTCGCCCCGAAAGGGAGGTGCGACGTCGCGGGGGGAGGAGGTCGTCGAGTCCTCCCCCCGAGGCCCGCCCCCGATGCACCCCACGGCGGCTAGGAGCGGGTCGGAGGACCGCAGTCGGACGCCCCTGGAGGGCGCACGGGCAGCGGGGTTTACCAAACACCAAAAATTCAAACTTTTTAAAACTTTTTCCTACAATGTGTGAACCATATAGTTACTAGGTCGAACCTAGGTCAAAGACAGGAGAAGATCGCTAGTGGATCAATGCATTCATATAGATTTGATTGCAGGAGAGTGCCAGTGTCCCTAAGTTGGTTTTGGGTTCGTGCTTGTGAGAGTTTTGGAATGCACATGTCCATAGCAAATCCTTTTCGATCTTCTCTTAATCCCCTCACAATTTTTTTTCCTCCTAGAAATCCACCAAGTACCCTATTCAAAATTTATCACAATTCTCATATAACTATACTCTCAAATTATCTTCTTAATTACTCCTAAATCTCCCAACTTCTCCCACCTTGATCCCACCTAAAAATTCATCCTGAAATTCATAGCAAAAGTAAGGAAAATCCCTTCCTTTTTCCTGGGCCGAAATCCTTCTCTCCTTCTCCCTCCTACCCTTCCTGTCGAGCCCAGCTGAAGCCATCCCGCCTCTACCTTGGGCCGCACGAGCACCCGGCCCACGAGGCCCGCCACCGCGCCCCTGGAACCCTAGAGAATGAGCAGCCGTCCCCAGGGCGCCGCCGCCGCGGCAAAGCGTTCCCGTGCCCGCGCCTCGCCCCCTCTCCGCTTGGATGCCCGCCCGGCGTGGCAAGGTGAATGCGGACGCCGAGGCATCCGGCCGTCGGCGCTTCGAACCCCTAGCTGCCGTGCCACATAAGAGCGGCGGCGGCCGCCATCTTCTTCTCTTTCCGGACAGCCGCCGCCGTCTTCTTTCTTCTCCCTCACTGCTGCCCCCCTCGTAGCCGCCATGCCGTCTTGCCGTGCCCTGCCCGCGCCACCGCGTCGCCGCGGCCTGACGCTTCGCCGTCCCAGCGCCCGCGCCACCAGGCCTCGCGCACGCCACGCCGTGCGTGACCGCGGCGCGCACCGCACCTGACGCCACGCGCTCGCCGTCGCTCCAGACGGCCGCCACCACGCACCACGACGCTGCTCCACCACCGCGCCACGACCGAAAGCTGAGCCTGACGCCGCCCGTGATGCCGCGCGACACCGCCTGCTCTCCATTGCCGCCGTGCCCAAAGACGCACGGGACATCGACGGGGAATGCCGACGCTGCTGCCTTGCCCCACCCCCGACGCCGGCCGATGCGCACCACGACGACGACGCCGAAACACCACGCCGCGTCGTTGCCGCCCGCAGCAGCGCCACACCGAAGTTACTTCGTGCACAATCGCTGCGTTGCGACGCCGCCCCACTGCCGGTAGCCGAGGGCGCACGCTGGCCCGCTGCGTGACCACGCCGCGTCTGGGATTATGAAGCGCCGCTGGACCGCGCGACAGCAAAGTCGCACTGGCCGCCATCACGCCGTCCGGCTGGCCCCCGGTCGCGCCGTGACATCGATGCCGACATGTGCCTCCTGCCACCGCGACGTCCTCATCGTGGAGACGCACGAGCGGCAGTAGCAGCGCCTCGCCACGAGCTCCGCTCGCCGTCCCTTGCGGTGCTCCCTCCTCCAACCTCAACCACTTCCCCCGTCCTCCACGCTGCCAAGGAGCAGCATGACGAGCCGCCGTCACCACCACCGGCCTCGTTCCGCTGCACCAAGCTGCTACACAGTCGCAGCACCACCGCTGGTGAGCTACCATGACCCAAGACCCCAGCTTTCTCACTTCCCGTCGACGTTTGGACTGAGACCGGCCTTGGTGCCGCTGTCCTACACCTTGCAGGGAATCCACCGAAGCCCCACCACCTTCCAGCCACCTCCCCGCCCATCCTGGCCTTGTCTTGCCTGTGGTGGCCAGCCATATCCACTGCCGGCCAGCCGCAGCCAGTCATGGCCAGCCGCTGCTGGCCAGCAGCAGGTCGGAGCTGGCCACAGCTGGCGGGAGCTGGCCACAGCGGGCTACAGCTGGCCAGGGCCAAGCCCCCGTTGGCCACAGCCCTCCCGGCGGCGCTCGGGAAGCCCAACCATCCTTGTCATCGTCCCCGCCAAGGTCCAACCATCGAACTCCGCCTTCCATTCTTATTCTCAATGTCGCACTTTATCTATACCATATCTATCTATGCCTGTGCCGTGCCTTCGCGCCGGTCTATCTTGTGCTATGGATACGTGTACTCCATTAGTGTGTTTGGATGTCGTGTGTTGTCTGTGGACCGAGCCTTCGAGCCGGCTAAGAGAGCGACGTGTTCGAACGTGCGATCGCGGGTTCGTCTCGCTGTGGTCGTAACGCCGAACGAGCTTCCTTCTCTCATGTTTTAGTTAGCTTCGTAGTTCTATGATCGTAGCGATCCTATTCGACCCAAGGACATGGTCGTCGGGGACTCGAATGCGGTTTACCCGTACCCTTCGAGCCTCTATGACCTAGTCTAGTGGGATGCGAATCGGGAAGCGACTGTCGTGGGATCACGGGAGCCAACCGTGCAGGTAAAGCTTATGGTCGCGAGTTACCTCGCCATGACCATTGGGCTCTACCTCTTTACCTTTTCTTTCCCTTTTATTGCTCTTTTCATAAACCACCTCGTATGCTTGCGCTCCCTAGACCATAGCGTCCCTTCGGACCTAGCAGTGACAACCGCACCGCTATGGGCCGTGGGGATAGCCTAGTGCCGACATGGTGCGGTCGTGGCGCCCTACGAGTCGGTGGGGATTGCGGAACCGTGCGAGACGTTCATTTCTTTTCTTTCAACCACCGTCTTTAGCCATGACGGGTAGGTCGAGAAAGCGCGGGACCATTCTACCCTTTTGCTCTCCTTTCGATCCTCGTAGTTCAGTAAGGCGTGGATTGACTCTCTTGACCCCGAGTACTTCGATTATTGACTATTGCCATGTCAAGTGGACCGAAGTACTGTGGAACCAAAATCCCGTTTGATGTTTGTTCGAGTTCGTCGGTGTTCTATTATTGCTCTCTTGATCCCACTCCTTTGATTCCCGTCGACTGCCGTGGCGAGTGGATCAAGGGAAGGGGAAACCTGCTTATACTTCCCTCTATTGATTCCTTGGTGCATAGCCCTCTTGTATGCTTGTACCTATTAAGACCGTGACACTCCTTGGGTTTTCGCGGTGACAACCGCACCGCTAAGAATTCGGGGAACGTCTTAGTGCATTTAGTGCACCTTGGTCAAGGTACCCTACAAGCGGATTAGGCACTCGTACTCTCTTGTGCATCGCTCCCCTCTAATGCCTCGCCTTTTTGCCGTGGCATGTGCATTGGAAGGAGTAGATCGCTGCCCCTCTTTCTACTTCATTTTTCTTCCCCGCTAGCCGCTCTATTCGATCCCGTCTTGGCCATGACAATCAGATCAAAGACCGGACTATCTCTTCTAGTTAGCAAAGCTATGGTCTATGTCGTGTTCTTGAACCCATGCGAAGTCGACCCGATCGACCGTTCGAAAACCATCCTCGTCGAGGATGTGACCGAGACCGTGACATGGACATGCCTAGCTAACTCTCTTTCTCTCTTCCCCTGTTGCGCTACTCGATTCTCGGCTCTCGACGTTGTTGTGTCATGTGGGTTGAGGGACATGTAGCCGCTCCTCTGTTGTTCGTGTTCCAATCTCTTTTTTGCTACCGTTAAATGCGCCATGACGGGTAAGCTAAAGAGCCTTGGAACCAAGTCACAATTCTTCGTGTTAATCGTTCTTTCTCGAATCCTATATAGTAGTTGTGACTTGCGGGTTAAGGGCCGCAAGGGCCAAACCCTATTATTCCTATTTCCCTTTTTCCCCCTCCTCGCTTGTGACCCTCCTGGTCCCCGCCAATTTCCATGACGTTCGGATTGGAAGGTCGCAACCATGGTGTTTGATTAAGTTAGGTTAGGATCAAGGCCTCTTCTCTTGGAGCCGTATAGGTCGACATAGTTGACCCGGGACGTACTGGCTATTTTGAGGCCTCGATCCGAGCTTATGCTTAACAAACAACCACTCCTGTTTGTTTGGGGCCCGAGGATTGGACACTCTCCGTGAGGGCTAAGTGTTTTAGAGTTTAATTGGAGTTATCTAATTCCTTTTATATCTTATTTCCTTTTTGGGGAGTATTGGATTTTGGTTAGGGATTGATTGCTCTTTGCCTTGTTTATCACTATACCGAGGTAGTTGCATCACGATGATGACGGACGGGCCAAAGACCCAAAGGAGGCAGGAAGCACAAGGACAACTGGAGATGGATGACTATGGATTGCTATGAACAGGTGCCACGTCCCCACCCAACCTCGTAGAATCCTATTAGACATGCAATATGTAGTCGCTAGCGCTTTACTTCATGCAAATGAACCGTGATAGGATGCATGGTAGATTGCCCGATAAGCCATTACCTTGACGCAACCTTTCTCCCCCACACACCCGCCGCTAGGATAGATGCTCGCCTACTTCATGATACTCGCTACACACTTACTCTTTGCTCATACATGTTTGTGTGTGGCTAAGGCACGTGGTGCCGTAAAAAGCTGAATAACTTGGGGACAACATGGGAGAGATCTTGGCGTGTGTCTTGGGTGTGTGGTGAGGGTTGTGTCGACCGGGACGGGATCTACAACGAGTCAGGGGACGAGTCTTGCCGGAGAGTGTGATCTGGGCACTCCCTATGTGAGAGTACCCTGTGGCGGGTACATGTGATGTGAGAAGGTTCCGGGGAGGAGTGTCTTTGTGGGACTAATCCTCGAATGAGAAGGTGCCGTCGAGGCACGGGGGCATCGAGCCCCAAGGTGAAGATGTCTGTCTAGTCACCCCTAAGGACCGGTATGTCTTGAGAACCGGTTCATAGGACCCCTTCGTACACACCACTGGTTCCTCGATGGGCGGGGAAACAACTTGACGGCTAGCTGGCCCCCCGTGCCATTACTACTAGGTTGATAGGTGATAGTGTAGGGAGGTGCGGTGCCGAGACCCACACCCTCCCGAGGCAACGTGGAACCCTTAGGGATCCGGTACCACGTCTCACGGTCTCGGCGTGCCGGTGGATCTCCTGGTGCCCAGGCCGAGTGGTAGGGTGGCATCGGGCCGCTTAGGCGGCGGCTTGGTATCGGCCTAGACGAGGCATCGTCGATGATGGTGATCTTGTGGTTCCAGTGTACACGCTCTGCGAGTTGATCGATCTATACGTATAGCCGTGTCCACGGTCATAGACATTCCTATGTTTCCACCCCCTCATGATTAGTGAGTGGAGTCCTTTTTTCTTCTCTCCCCCTGGGTGTGGTTGGATTCCGGCTTAGGCCGTTGAGGCAAGGAGGAACGGGAGTCTTTCCTGCCGACTAGAGAGTGAGAGTGTGGTGAGATGTGTGGATGTGGTGGTGGATGTGGTTGTGGACGGGATTGATGGTTGTGTGGATGAGATGGGTTAAAAACTTGATGGACTATATTATACTTACATTGTGAATTGGCATAGGAAACTACAGCCAAATATAGACCTTTTGCTCTACCCTTGCATTCCACTTACCACATAGCAAAGCAAAGCATAGGGTGGGAGCCCATGGCCAGTACAAATCGTACTGATAGAGTTGAGCAGGTTTGGGACCCGAGGATGACTACGACGACAACGGTGTTGGAAGGAATAGGTGGTCTCGTCACTACACTCAAGTTTGGTTAAGAAGATCAAGTCGGCGCTTGGATTGATATACTACCCCGACTCGATGATCGTTTGTGAAGGAGGAGCCTTCACCCGGCCGTGGCGCTACGCCTACTCTGATATTGCCTTGTGCGTGTTGATCGCTAGGATACTTTGTATCTAGGTGTGTCTACAAGTGATGTAAAACTCTATAACTTGTACCTTTTCACGATGTATGAACTGTGGTATCAACGTAAATGATGTACTCTGTGGATTTCCCTTAGGTGGAAATCGCGGGTCGTTTCAGCGCCAAGATTAAGGTGCCCGGTAAGTGGTGTTCACGCCTTGTCGCTGGTTTTCGTGTTCGCCTCTCCTCCACCGCTGACTTTGCCTCCTTTCCATCCGCAGACCTAAAGCACAAGGCACAGCGGGCGGATGTGGCACCGCCGCCCCGAAGCGAGGCAGGGCGGGGGCGGAGGCCGAGCCTCGGTTCCGCCGTCGGGCGGCGGGGACCGAGGAGAAGGAGAAAGGCCACCGAGGTTGCTGCCCGCCGAGGAGCAGCCCTCGGCGATGGAGGAAAGAGACGGCACAGCATCCACCGGAGGACCAGAGGGCGACCATAGTGCCACCGGGTTGAAGGGCCGGCGCGACACCACGCCCACGGGCGGAGGCGTCCGTCAAGGAGGCGAAGTGGGCGTCCCGCCGCATCGGCCGGGTGGGAGTCCTCGGTGTCGGCCGAGGGGCGGTGGAAGGAGCCCGCGGTGGTCGCCCCAGCCCGGCGGCGCGCTGCTGGCAGCGCCCCCCATCTCAGCGCCCTGAGTCGTAACCCACCGAGGCGTGGTCTCCGGGCCGGCTAAGAGGCCACTTGAGGCGTGAGGGGGGTGGTGAGGCATCCGCCGTGGGCGCCGAGCCAGCGGGTCACTCTGGGTCGCCTACCTGAGGGAGTTCACCCAGGCCGGAGGGTCGGTCGCCCGGAGGCTGGTGACGCCACTAAGCACAAAGATGGCGGAAGTGGGCTCGCGTCCGGAGGGGATCGCTGCACTTGAGCAGCGGGAGGTCTTTGCGTTCGACGACGCCAAGGAGTGGAAAACTCTAGGTGCGCGTGTCGCAGCTGGGGCCGACCTGGGCACGGTGAGGCCACCCGGCATCGTGAGCCTGGCCGGGCCAGAGCTCCCCCGCCCCTCAAGCTGTAGGCGCCCCCACGGCCCTTGTCGCACCCGCAGAGATTTTTCCCATGACTTAAATCTACTCGAGACTCCGCCCGTCAGCAGAACCGGCGAAGACGCCGAGCTGAAGTCGAGTTCCGTACGCCGGCCGGGCCAACAACCGCCAGAGGCGGTCTGTGTGGCCACCGACGACGCCCCTGTCGGAGAAGGACGCCGGAAGCTCGAGAAGCTCGCCTCTTGTCGAGCCGAAGGCCGAGGCGCCGACGGCAGCGAGAGGACGCTCTTTCCAAAGAGGTGGCGGCTGGCCACGCCATGAGCTTTGACTGCCCGAAGCCGAGAAGGAGGCGATGTCGGCCAAGCCTCGCGCTCGGGAAGACTCCATCAAGGCTTTGTCCGAAAAGTGAAGACCGGGCGGAGGATGAGAACAACGCCCTGCTGCGAGTACCCAAGCCGAAGGACGAGCTCATGCGTGATCTCCGAGGCCACGCCCCTCCGCAACCAAACTATGAGGGTACGCACTGTGATTCTCCATCGTGCACGGGCGTTATATTATCCAAGAGTCTCGACTCGGTCGTTGCGACCTGGCAGGCGGTGACGGAGCCGGAAGAGAGCCTCGCCGGCCGCATCGCCTTACGCCTTGGCGCAGGCGAGCCCCGACTCCGACATGGGAGGCCGCAGTATGCGGCGGCCGTGGAGCGAGGCGGAGGATGCCGGGCGGAAGCAACTTGGTGAGACGGCTGGCCACGGTGCAGCCGGATGGAGGCGCGCCACGAGGCCCTCAAGGAAATCGGCGTGTCACATACGCTTCGCCCGACCATGTCCCACTACCCGGCTCGACCTCCCTCGGATCGCCCGAGGGCCTCGTTAATGGCCGAGGAGGAGATGGGGACGCCGAGGCCGAGGTGCTCGCCCAACTCATCGAGGAGGCCGAGGCGAGCGGGGATCCAATCGCTACCGGTGAACATCTTCGCACCTGGCCGTCGTTTCCACTCCTACGCAGGAGGCTGGCGACGCCGAGGCTGCGGATGTCGGCCGTGGACCCGGAGTTGCCCGAGGCGGGCGCCCCCCAAGAGACCCCCGCAAGTTGGGCTCAAGTGCCCATGTAAATATAAACTTATGTTGGCTTTTGTTCATGGAATACTTTGTGTTAGTCGGCCCGTTGAGGCCTTATGCTTTTGTGGCGTTTTTTCGTTTATCTCGTGCTTCCCCATCGGTTCTACTCGTTACTTAGTTTTTGCGGGGTGCTCGCTGCCGAGGGTCGCTCTTTAACCGAGGGTAAGGACTGCGTGAATAGTTATCACGACCCCGTTGCCCTTTTGTAATGAGCGACCTCCCCGCGGCGCTCGGAGTCCTCCTTTGGCTGAGGGCGGCAGGCAGAGGCACCATAGCGCATGGGCGTAGGTGGCCTCGCAGCTCGGCCATCCTCGGCCTCGGGATGACATCACGTCGTGCCTTTTCCTAAGTACGCGAGACCTTTGGGAACGTAGAGTCTACGAAAGATAGCCAAAAAAACGCAAAAGTTTTTCGAGGGGTGCTTTGTAGGAGGGGGTCCCCCCATTTCCAGCCCCCGAGGCAAGTCTCACTGAGTCCAATTGAGGACAAAATATTATGCCTTGGGCGAACGCCTAAGGTCTTAGTTTTCCTTAGCAGAAAAAGTACGGTACAGGTCGTATGTACAAATGCTTGGAATTTCTAAGGGTAAAAGCGACGTAGCTGTTGGATGTTCCAAGCGTTGTTGAGGACTTCGCCGTCCTCGTTAGCGAGCTTGTAGGTGCCCGGCTTGAGCACCTCGGCGATGATGAAGGGTCCCTCCCAAGGTGGCGTGAGCTTGTGGCGGCCTCGATTGTCCCGCGGAGACGAAGCACCAAATCGCCTTCCTTGAGGTCTCGGGTCCGAACTTCGTTGGTCGTGGTAGCGTCGGAGGGATTGCTGGTATCTTCTTTGAGTGTAGGAGAGCGGGCGTCCCTTGCTTCCTCGAGCATGTCCAAATGAATCCTCCCGAGCCACTTGATTGCGTGCCTCATCGTAGGCTTTGAGCCTCGGGGATCACGAACTCCAAGTCGGTGGGCGGGAATGGCTTCGGCGCCGTACACCAAGAAGAAAGGTGTGAACCCCGTCGCCCGGCTCGTCGTCGTTCGAGGCTCCAGAGGACCGAGGAGCTCCTCGAGCCACCTTTTGCCGAACTTGTCGAGCTTGTTGAAGATCCGGTGCTTGAGCCCTTGCAAGTATCATCCCGTTGGCCCGCTCCACTTGCCCGCTCGTGCTGGGGTGCGCCACCGGGACCGGACAATTCGTATCCGGTGCTTGCCGCGAAGGCTCGAACTTCGCCCCGTGAACGGGTGCCGTGATCGGTGATGATGGAGTTTGGGACTCGAAGCGGTGGATGATGTCGGTGAAGAAGAGCACCGCTTGCTCGGACCGGATGTTGGTGACGGGCGCGCCTCGATCCACTTGGAGAATTTGTCGATGGCGACGAGCGATGAGTGAAGCCCCCCCGGCGCCTTTTTGAGGGGTCCTACCAGTTCAAACCCCACACGGCGAAAGGCCATGTGATCGGGATGGTCCAGGTGCCCGAGCCGGCGGGTGTGTCGACGAGTATAGTATCGGCAACCTTCGCAGGTGCGTACCACCTTGGTGGCATCGGCGACCGCGGTCGGCCAGTAGAACCCCTGTCGGAAGGCGCTACCGACGAGGGAGCATGGAGCAGCGTGATGACCACATACGCCGGCGTGGATCTTGCGGACTAGCGCGAGGCCCTCCTCGACCGTGATGCATCGTTGCAAGACCCCCGACGAGCTTTGCTTGTAGAGGTCATCCTCAATAACGACGTAGGACTTTGCTCTTCTCGCGATGCACCGGGCTTGGTTGAAGTCCTCGGGGAGCGCTCCTCGGACGATGCAGTCGAGGTATGGCCTCCTCTAGTCCGGCTTGGGCTCGGACTCTGGGTCCCCTCCGTCAATCTCCATGACCTCGGTGTTAGACGCCGAGGGCGCCTCAGAAATCGAGGGGGTCTCGGATGCAGAGGGGACTTCGGGAGTTTCTCCAGCCCCCAAGGGGGGGTCGGAGCGATTCTCCGAGGCCTCCTCGCGTCCTTCGAGATTGACTGAGGGGGCAGCGAGGTCCTTGGTGAAGACATTGGGCGGAACCGGGGCTCTCCCAGCGGCGATCTAGGCGAGTTCATCGGCGGCTTCGTTGTGCCTCCGGACGACGTGGTTGAGCTCGAGGCCGTCGAACTTGTCCTCCAAGGCGCGCACCGCCTTGCAGTACGCGTCCATCTTGGGGTCGTGGCAGCTCGAGTCCTTCATGACCTGGTCGATGACGAAGCCGCGAGTCTCCTGACGTCCGAGGCGCTTTGACGCCGAGCTCAATGGCGATCTTCAGGCCGTTGAGCGCACCCTCATCTCCGCCATATTGTTTGATGCTGGGAAATGGAGACGAACTACGTACCGCATATACACTCCGAGGGGGGAGACGAAGAGGAGGCCGGCGCCGGCTCCGGTCTTCATCAAGAAGCTGTCGAAGTACATGGTCCAGCATTCCGACTGGAGATGAGGCGGCGGCAGCTGGGTGTCGGTCCACTCCGCAAGGAAATCCGCCAAGACTTGAGACTTGATGGCCTTCCTCTGCGCGTAGGAGAGGGTCTCTACCATAAGCTCGGCGGACCACTTGGCGACCCGCCCCGAGACCTCTCGGTTACGGAGGATCTCTCCCTAACGGGGAAGGAGGAACCCTTTATTACGGGGTGGCGTCAGTAGTACCGGAGCTTGGGCCGTGATAGGACCACAGTGGAAGCGACTTCCGGATGCTGCGGTAGCGAATCTTGGTCTCGGACAGCACACCTCGATGAAGTAGACTGGCCTCTGGATCGGCGAGGCGTGGCCCCTCCTCACCGCCTCTCGGCAGCGATGGCCGCCTGCGACCACTTGGGTCGTCGCAGCGACGTATAGGAGGAGAGGCTCGCCATCGGTCGGTGGGGCCCAGTATCGGGCGGCCCCGTGAGGGCAGCTTTGGCTTGTCGAGGGCCTCTCCCAGGCCTTGGAGCGAGGTCCGGGAGAAGCGCGGACTTTCTCGGGAGGCGGTATAGGGGCGGGCCCTTCTCGCCGGGGCCGTGAGATGAAGCGGTGAGGGCCGCAAGGCAGCCCATGACTCAGCTGCACGCCCTTCGTCTTTGATCAGCCCCATGCTTGTCACCGCAAATCACCTTCTCCGGGTTGGGCTCGATGCCGCGTTCGGAGACGATGAACCCTAGGAGCATGCCTCGGGGGACCACGACGACGCACTTCTCGGGGTTGAGCGATGCTCTTGGCCTTAAGACACTTTGGAAGCGATCTTGAGGCCGGAGATAAGGTCGTCGGCCCTTTTGGTCTTGACCACGATGTCGCCGATGTAGGCCTCTACGGTTTCACCGATGTGGTCGCCAAAAACGCCAAAGATGCACCATTGGTACGTGGCCCCTGTGTTCCTAAGCCTAAAGGGCATCGTCACGTAGCAGTACATGTCGAAGGGGGTGATGAAGGATGTCGCGAGCTGGTCGGACTCCTTCATCTTGATTTGGTGGTAGCCGGAGTAAGCATCAAGAAAGGACGGGAGTTCACACCCCCGGGTGGAGTCGACTATCCGGTCGATACGTGGTAAGGGAAAAGGAACCTTCGGACATGCTTTATTCAAACTAGTATAGTCTACGCACATCCTCCATTTCCCACTCTTTTTCCTAACCAGTACAGGATTAGACAACCACTCAGGGTGGAAAACCTCCTTGATGAACCCGGCCGCCAAAAGCTTGTTCACCTCCTCGCCGATGGCCCTGCGCTTCTCCTCATCGAATCGGCACAGTGCCGCTTCACCGGTCGGACCTGGCCCGGATATCAAGGGAGTGCTCGGCGACATCCTCGGAATGCCCGGCATGTCGAGGGACTCCACGCTAAAAATGTCGATGTTCGCGCGGAGAAAGTCGACGAGCACGACTTCCTATTTAGGGTCGAGGGAGTCACAGATCTTCACCGTCTTGCTTGGGACGAGGTGGAGGGGTCGAGCGGGACATCCTTCACTCCGTCGACGGCTCGAAGGTGCCGGCGTGTCGCTTGGAGTCGAGGGCCTCGGGACAGCGCCATCGCCTCGGCATGCTCGATAGCCTCTACATCGCAGCTTGAAGGCGTGCTCGTAGGAGGAGCCGACGGTGATGACGCCGTTGGGACCCGGCATCTTGAGGGAGGAGATACGTAGTTCGGGACCGCCATGAACCGGCGTCACGCGGGGCGTCCCGAGGATTCCGTGGTAGGTTCCCCGAAGTCGACCACGTCAAAGGTGATGACCTCCTTGCGGTAGTTCGACGGCGTCCGAAAACGACCGGAAGGTCGATCTGCCCGGGGGGCCGCACGTTTGTCCCAAGACGATGCCCTGAAAAAGGGGAGTTGGAGGGTCGGAGATGCGGGCGCTCCATTCCCAATAGGCCGAGGGTCTCGGAGTAGAGGATGTTGAGGGCGCGGCTTTGCCGTCCATCGGCACCTTGGTGAGCCGGGACGTTGCCGATGACGAGGGTCCACCACAAGCGGGTATCTCCCCGGGTTCGGCGTAGGCGGGTGGTCGTCGAGGCCATAGGTGATGGCGTCGACAGACAGCGTGCTGCGTCGTGGCGGGCGCACCGAGAACACTTCTCGGCCGCGCTTGATCCGGCGTGGGGTGAAGTTCGCGGGGAGGCCGCCAATGATCATGAAGACATCGTGGACCTCCGGAATCCGTCACCCTTGCCTTCATCCTCCTTCTCTTTCTTCTTCTTGTCCTCGGGTGGGGGAGCTTACGGTAGAATCGACAGGCCAAGTCGGACTCCCCATGGTGTGCTTGACGAGGAACTTGTGGAAGGGGCAAGGCTTCTTGAGCATGTCGTCGAACGCCCGGGCCCCGGGGCCTCGGGTGCCTTGGCGGTCGGCCGCAGCGATGAGGTCATCCTCGAGTCCTCCTCCTTCTTGCCTTGCTTCCCCCTCCGCTTGCCCCTTTTGTTCTTCTTGGGGTTGCGGGTTGCTTGCTCCCTCGGCTCCTTCGTCCCCGCCGCTTGCCCTTGTCGTTGGCGCCGCAAAAAACATCGCCCCCAGCTTCCTCGCCGGGAGCGCTAAGTTTGTGGCTACCTCGAACAACTCATTGGCGGTGGAGGGCATCTTCCGACCCAACTCGTGGACTAGCTCCTTACAGGTCGTTCCGTCTAGGAACGCACTAATGATGGCGGTGCCGCCCACGTTGGGTAGCTCGGTGCACTTCTTCGAGAAGCGGCGGATGAAGTCACGTAGCGGCTCGTTCGACTTACGGCGGCGGCACGGAGGTCCCACGAGTTTCCGGGCGCACGTATGTGCCCCGAAAGTTCCCCACGAAAACCTTGACCCGGATCGGACCGGTCGCGGATCGTGCGGGCGGGGAGGTGCTCGGCCCGGGCTCGCGCCGAGTCCCCAGTGAAGCGGGAGGTTGCGGATGATGAGCCGGTCGTCGTCGCGCCACCCGGCTGGCATGCCAGCGGTAGTCGTTGAGCCATACCTCGGGGTTCGTTTCTCTCGAGTACTTGGTGAGCTTGGCCGGGCGACGGAACCGAAAGAGGAACCGGGCGTAGCGGATCTCCCCTGCTAAAGGCACGAGGCCCCCTAACGGGGGTCCGCGTCGTCGCGATCCTCATTGCCGTCAGCGCTGTCGCCCTGTAGCGGCTGGCGGTCACGGGTCGGCCAGCGCCCTTGCCCCCCTGCGGCGCGTTGATAGTGTTGCGATCGCCCATCGTCGAGCTGCCGTGGTGGTCTGGGCGACCGCTCGTGGCCCAGTCTCAGCGAGGTCAGGTGGGCCAAGGCCTCCCGCTCATCCAGGGCGCCCTCGGGCTCCTCTCTCGTCCTATCTTGCTTGAAGGCGTGAGGGTAGGCTTTCGGCCTCTTTGGACTGTGGCGGTCTCGATGTAGCCAGCATCTCGTCGCGGATCGCCGCCCCTCCCGGGGTTGAGGGCTCTCTAGCATCGGCTCGGAGGAGAGGGCGGCGACGTTACGGCACGGCACGTTGGAAGGCGGGAAGGTGCTCGCCCCCTCGTCGTTGACGATCCTGCAGTGAGTGACTGCGGGCGCGTTCTGCCGGAGCCAGGGCTCGGGTTGCATGCCAGCGCGGTGGCCTTGCCGACAGCGTCTATCTTAGTAGGCGAAGGCGGTCGTGTTGAGCAGCTCTGGCTCGAGCCTTCGCAATCCTGCTCGATGGTGGGTCGGCGTGGCTCCCCGAGTGTGGCCGCCCCCGGCCCTCGGCCCAGAGCGGGGGCCCCAGCGCGGGGTCCGCTGCTCTGGCCCCCGTGGTCGTGAGGTGCTGGATCCACCGGGTCGTAACCTCCGGGCGGGCGACGGTGTGCCTAGGATCTCGATCTCGGTCGTCATCAACGCCAGTTGTTGCCGCCCGGTCTTAGGTCGGCGATCTCCACGTGGAAGCACTCACGAGTCGGGTCGTACATGTCGTGCGGGAGTCGGAGTCGGGGTAGCCGAAGGCAAAGGCGTGCTCCGGGATGAACCCCCTAGGCTCCGTAGCCTCGAGATAACGCCGGATCGGGTGGACGTAGCTGCCAGAGTCACACCGCTCCTCCGCCCGCTGATCGGGTATTCCTCGTAGGCATGGATCGGTCAGGTCGGGGATGTCGCGTCGGGGCGCCTGCAGTGCCGCCCCGGCGACGCGGGCGCCTCCTTCGGGCTCCCATGGTGGTGGAGACCAACGACGCCAAGCACGTAGGCTGCGGCATTGGCCATACCAAACAGCCGACGTGGTGGCGGCGCGCCGCCGAAGGCCGCCGCTGGGAGACGCCGCCACCGTGAGCGCCGTTAGGCCCTCCTCCAAGGCCGGGCGTCGTGGCGAATCCGGCCGGTCGCTGGGCGGGTGCGGCACCATGCGATTGCCTCTGTCGCCCGGCCGGGCGATGGGTCCACCGGGGCCTCGTCCGGAGGTCCCCTCGACCCACGGTCGGAAGGAGCTCCATGTCGAACCGGGTGCCCGTCGACATGAACTCGAGACCTCCGAATCGGATCGTGGTCCCCGCCTCCTAGGCAGGGGAGGAAAGTTGGGGGTGAAAGGCCCCCTCGTGATGTCGTCGCGACTACCGGCCATCCGGAGGTTTGGGCGGAAGAAAGGCGAAACACGCACAGCCTCCCCTACCTGGCGCCAAGCTGCCGGTGCTAGAACCGGGTGGCCCTAGCACCAACGAGTGAATTTGTGGTGCGTGCTCCCCCTACTTCCCTGATGGTGTGCAAGATGAATACAAGGATTTATACTTGGTTCGGGCAAGAGAAGGCCCTACGTCCGGTGGGGGAGAGGTGTTCTTGTATTATCCTCGCACCGAAGTGCTCGTAGGTAGGGCGTACAAGCAGTGAGAGAGGGACCAGGGTCCCAAGTCTCGTGGATGATTGAGTGAAGTGCCAATATCAGGCGTGTGTGAGGTTTGTGTCGCCCGTGCGTATGGGTGCCCGTCTTCCCCTTTTATAGCCGTAAGGGGAGGATCGGGCTTTACATGAGGTGGTCGTGCTCGTAGCAAAGTCTTGGGCTTCCGTGTGTCCTCGTCCGAGGCTCGGGAGTGGGCGGGGTTGTCCGTGAACGTGACGGGGCCATGCTTTGCGTCGCCTCTCGGCCCCTGTTGGCCGGAATGACCAGGCGTCTGCTCGGAGTTGGTGGAGCGTGATGGAGGGGGTGTCCGGGCCCGTAGCTTGCTTGTAGCTTTGACCATACAGGGATCGAGGCTCGGGGAGCCTCGGGCGTGGTCGTCGTGCGGGGAGTGGTTGGAGCAGCCGTGGATGGTCACCGGCGCTAAAGCGCCCATCCCAGGCTTCGAAGCTCACGGGGCGGGGCTGTTTGCTGGCCGGAGGCGTCGATCCACCCCCATCTTTGGGGGTGACGTCGGTACGTCGTCGCTCGGCGTGGTGGATGGCGTTCTAGGACTTGGCGGCGTGACACGGTGGCGGGTTAGGCGGCCTGGCGTCCCGATGGCGGGCGTGGCCTTCAGCGTGGAGATCACGTCGGCGTGGCGCCCCGGCGTGGAGTCACGGCGGGGCGGTGTCCATCCCTGCCGGGGCATGGGGTGCTCGACACGGGGAGTGCGGACAGTGGCGGTGGATATGCGTCAAGTCAATGAGTGCGGCTTTGACTGGAGGCGTCCGTCCAGGAGCCACGGTTGTCGGGGCTCGGGCGGGGCAAAAGTGGAGGGATTCGTCGAGGCCCTAGCGCGGAAGCCTCGGGCGGGCGGAGAATCGGCACCCGCCCGAGGCCCTGGAGGGGGGTTCGGACGAGGTGGAGGCTAGGAGCCCTCCCAACCGCTTTAGGGCCGTGGCCGGATTTGCGCAATGAGCGGTCCATCGGGTCTAGTTTTGCGTTTGTTGGGCTTTCCCAAAGGAGCCCTTATTTTGGTTCCCGACAAATAGATTATGAAAGCACTCTGTAATTCAATTCATTTTGGAATGAGACTTAGTACTATGTTTGAACATATCACTCTAACTCGTATAGTCATGAGAGAGAGATTTGGTTTACTGAGATCCCTAAAGATGGTTGTGATATGTTGCATCTGTTTTTTCCTTGCTAACCATAAAAGTGTTTTTATATTTTCATAATTTTATTTATTTATTATTATTTTTTATCTTGGTAGCCATAAGTGTTTATCTTCATTATCCACGATCGCTATTATTGTTTTTTTCCTTGATTCTTGTTATCGAAGATCAACGATAAGTAAAATGAAACTTCTATATATATATATATATATATATATATATATATATATATATATATATATATATATCACTTAAGTTTGCATGGTGTGTTGGTTAGATCTTGGTACCTAAGGTCTGTGGATGGGAGACTGGGCCTTTGGTGGGCCCTACGAGAGAGCATATAGTTGTAGTGGCCGTGGGCTGTGGGTGGGCTGGACGCCTGTGCAAGTGGCTGAGTGGGCTTTGAGTGGGAAGTGAGTGAATTAGATAGTTGGACCAAATTGGAAGGGTCGGATAAAAAAAGTAGAAATTTTGCCTCTTTATTATTAGAATAATAGACTTGCCAAGGTGAAGTGTGACAAGATGTGGCTAGCAACCAAACAACCCGAGATGCCACGTCAAGAACCATGGCAAAAAGAGTCCATGTGAAATAGTTTGGAGCAATCTAGCTTGGTCTAAATATACTCTTGGAGAGAAAGAAGGGTACATAGAGAGTTATCTGTATAGCCAGAAGATCAAGAAAACGGCAAGCACAAGCATTTCTATATTAATATTTGTCTTAAGAAAACTATCAGCATAAATCTTAAATTTCACTAAATTACGCTGACGTCACTTAAGCCAACCATCAGTACTGTAGACTGATTTTTACACTAGCGATTTTCCCAAGGCCACTGTCCGTATACATTTATCTCCACCTCCACTCGTTTGATTTTTATGAACCACCAACGGAAAGAAAGGTAGATGTTAAGAAAAATCATTTCTATATATTAGTGTGTCAATTTCTCTCTCTTTTTTAGTTTTTCTCTGTTATTTAAAATAATTTCTATAGGTAGTTGATTATCTTCTACACGTGGAAACCGATTTCTACTAGTGTAGTTTGTACAAAGAGTTTACCAACGACTTGTACATGTGTTCTTTTTTTTTTTTTTTTGCGAATTGGAAAGTTTATTAAGAATCAAGTAGCGTCGTTAACTACGACTTAAACTAGTACTATACTAGCTAATTAAGCTAACTAATGCAACCACTTTATTCTGGTTTCTTCCGATCTTGACAACTTCAAGACGACAGGGACAGATTCCTTCCATCTAGCGACGAGCTTCACGGATCAGAGACTAGACCACATATTGGTCTTGCACATGGTTCTTCAACTTCTCTGCAATTGTAGCATATAGTCCGTCTTAAGCGCCATTGGTGTACCAGGCCAGCATGATGCTAGTAGAATTCCTTCACGACATGCAGCCATTTCGGCTTCCTCAACGTCCCTAGAATGAAAAAATAGGCACCAAACTGTTACTGTTAGTTTAGCATGGCCTCCATGATCCTTGATAAAAACTCCCATCGTAGTCAACCAGGAATTAGGATTATACTAGACTCCATTCACATTAATTTTCAGATCTAGTACCAGGATCAGGCGGTGTCCAGTATTTCTGCTCTTGACGTGCCTCAGTTGTGTGGCTGCCAGCCCACACCAAGGCACCAAGCAGACATGGCTTTCTTTACTACCAAGCCGCAGATTCTGTCGTCAGTTTTGCAAAAGAGAATCCATATATCGCGTTAATTAGGAAACTAACAGAGCCTTCAATTGAAATATTCTAGCCAGCATGCAGAGCATTGTTTCGTACATTCTAGGTAGCACACCATGAAATCCTCAGAAAACTTGCTGCAACCATCTACTAAGGACTACACTGCACTGTTGTCGGTCACCCGGAAGAGAGATTTCTTCCACTAAAATGTACTCCTACTAGAAGTGCTCAAATAGTGCTGCATCGTGGTGAGGGGTATATATAGGGTAAATATGCAGCAGTTCTACTGCACCAGATGGCAGGAAGGTATGGAAGAACATGTGATATGCACAAAACGTTCCTTTGTGTCGAAAGTTGCTAACAATGGAATTCCTACATAAGTAACAAGTGCTGCCACCATTCATTCACTCAGCAGGAAACATGTGAATTGTGTGGATTCTAGAAGGAAGATTGCTTCCATGCATGTATTCAGTGCCCACACGTTGCTGCTCTCCACCAGGCCATGAAACAGAACAGCAGGGCTTTGCCACAAGAAGAGAACTTGGTTTTCACAAGTCCTTATTTGGCTGCTCGTTCTTCTCAATCAGTATGTGATTTTAGCACAAATATTTTTACAGTTTTTCTAAGCTACATACTACGTCCATTTCAAAAAGATGCAGTTCTAGGTCCAGTTAAAATCAATCTATCTTTTATAGAGACTAGTGTCAACATATATAACTCAAAATAGATATGCTTTAAAAATATATATTTCACAATGAATCCACTACTACACATATTCAGTATGATATATATATTAATCTTTCATACAAATCCAGTCAAACTTTAGATTGTATGACTTAGTATTTTTTTTTATAGAATTACATCCTTTCTAAGAAGAAAGGAGTACTTTCATAGACATGAGAAAATCCCGTGCCAACTGGTTTTGTTTTATTAAGGCCGTCTCAACGGTGGTATCACAAGAGTTTCATTAACACTAAATAAGCTGATGTGGCATAATAGTAATACAGAGATAATATAATAATAGTAAGAGTTAAATGCATCGAGGTCCATTAACTTGTGAGCAAGTTTCAGTTAGGTCCATCAACTTAGAAAGTGGCTTTTTAGGTCCATTAACTTGTGAGGAGTTTCAATTAGATCCATCAACTTAGAAAGTAACTTTTTCGGTCCATTAACTTTATATGTCGTATCATTTAATCCATATCCCTCCACGTGGATTTTCTCGCGCTGACATAGTCTGTTGACTTGTTCATCTGAAATCGAGGTGGGCACGAGAACAAGCCGTCGCTGTAGCCAAATGAGCACGCAGGCACGCGAGCAGGCTTGTTGCGGCCACACAGGCAAGCGCCGTTGCCAGCCCGGCCCGACGACGCACGAGCAGACAGCACGCCACCATGGCCACGCAGGCCATCCTATGCACATGGGTGGATGGGTGTTCATGGGTAGGCGGGTATTACTTGGTGCTCGCGTTTGTTGTGAACTCCAAGCATAGAATGGCGCGTGATCGCCCACCAGCCCTCGTGGCCGTGGCAGCCTACTTGCGCGCCCGTGTGGCTTTGGCGGCGATAGTGCTCGCCGGCTTGCCCTTGTGGTCGTGGCGTGGGGGTAGCACTCGCTGATGCGACCAAGCAGCCTACTCACGCTTCCTGGTGGCCGCGGCCCCCCCCCGATCGCGTGCCCGCGGCAGCTCCTTCATGTGCCTTCATTGATGGAAGCGGCGATTGCTCGCTCGCTCACAATGTGTTTGACGAAATGAAAGGTCAACACCCGTTTCAGATAAAGCAAATTAGCAGGTCATGTCAGCGAAAGAAGTTTATGTGCAGGGATATAGACCTAAGTGATACGTCATGCAAAGTTTATGGATCTAAACAGTCACTTTCTAAGTTAGTGGACCTAATTCTAAGTTGATAGACCTAACTGAAACCTGCTCACAAGTTGATGGAGCCAAAAAACCACTTTCTAAGTTGATGGACCTAACTGAAACTTGCTCATAAGTTAATGGACTTCTGATGCATTTAACTCTAATAGTAAATTTATCTATAAAGTTTTAGAGTCTTGGAAACAGTGGGATAAACCCCACTAAATTTGGCCTACCTTATAGTGACATTTCCGACCGCCGTACTATCGGTGCATTATAATCAGAAAACTTGACCGGACAAGTGAGCAATTAGTGAAGCCGAACAACCACTTCTTTGATCATATATTCAATAAACTCCGCCAGTATTTGGACTACTACATCGACTTCATAAATCCAATACCAACTGCTTTTGTCTTATTATTAAACTTTGAAACTTTTATTATAATATATTTCATAAGAAAACAATGGTTAAAATCACATATTGGATACTGGTGTGTAGATGGGCTAAACCTATACAAAGAATAGTTGTTGAAATCTTTTGGTAATATAAAACTGAAAAACAATACAGGTAAATGAAATATCTAGCAATCCTATGGCTAGTCGTCACACTAATTAACTAGCTATCAATGGTGAGAAGAAATTTTAGTGGCTTACTCCCTCCGTCCCAAAAATATCGGTCACTTCCGCTTTCAGAAATAACTTTAACTGAATATATACTAAAAAATTAATATTTATGACACATAATTATTATTATTAAAAAAAGATCTTTGAATCTAGTTTTTTAATAAATTTATTTGAAGATACAAATGTTGCACGTTTTTTCTATAAATCCAAATAAACTTGTGGTACGAAAAACTGAAAACGATGATATTCTAGGACGGAGGGGGTATGTCCGATGACTTCACAAATATGGAATTTCAATGATATAGAGCATTAAAAAAGATAAACCGAAGGATAAACTAAAAGAAGCTCCGAATTCTTGCAAAATAAATTAAAAAAATTGGTGGTCCACACACTCCATTGTCCCAACCAAATGAATGATCCAATTTAATTTATGTTAGGGCTAACCTTATCTTACTTATTTTTGGCGTTACTCATCATTATCTATAAATAGTAAGAAACTTGACTGGTTGGTTGAGGCAACTTAGTAAAGGCCGACGACTAACCAACGCCCAAAGCGACCTTGTCATGTCCTCATCACTAGCTACCACGCCATTATTAAGGTTTCAATTGCGTGCACATATACTCTCTCTATTCCAAATTAGAGTTCATTCTAATTTTTTGGAGAGTTAAAATATTTCAAATTTGATCTAATTATTAAAAAATATAAAAATTATTACATCAAATAAGTATAGTATGAAAATATAATTAATGAAAAAACTAATTATTTGGGACCGACTGAGCAAATATATATATATCGTCACCGCCCGTCAATGAGTGTGCATACGTTAGCATGAGTATCCTTCGCAGCATCTCTTGCTCATCCCTTTCGTTTTTCTTTATCGCACTGGTCACCAGTAGTGCTACCAGCACCGGTTGCATTTCAGGAACCAGAAGATACAATGCCATGTTCAGCTTTGGAGATTCAGTTGCCGAAACCGGCAACATCTGCATCTTCAGCAGCAGCAACTCGACGGAGCTCGATGTGCTCACCTGCACGCATCCGCCGTACGGCATGACCTACTTCGGCAAGCCGTCTTGCCGGTGGAGCAACGGTCGCGTGGTCGTTGATTTGATCGGTAGATACATACATTTCCTTCTTTCTATAGTTAATTTCGTATAGTATAACAATAACTATAGTCTATATATATATATACTAGTAAGGTCCAATTTAGATCACATGATCTAACTCTTGAGACTCCAAATAGAAGGTCTAAAGTTTAGCTAATCTCACAATCTAAAGTTTAGCCACTAAACTTTAGACCACTTAACTCTTGAGGCTCTAAATAGATCTAAAGTGCTATTTAAAGTTAATTTGCTATACAAGTGAGCTTAAGTGGTCTAAATCTTTAGTCATCAACTTTAGCTAACTAAACTTGAGACCAAAGAATTTAAACAGGCTCTAAGTAAAAAGTGATTGGCATGTTTCTGGAAAGAACATATAGAGGCATGTTTCTGGAAAGAACATATAGAGCAAATAAGTGATCCAATATCCATGACACGACCATCACTAGAAATTCAAAAATAAAAAATATTTTAATATACTTCCGACCAACCCACCCCAATACAAATAGGGATTAGAAACATCATGAAGAATAATGAAAGATTGTCTATATCCATATACAAATGGATGTTTTCATAAGAAAGTCGTCGAAGACATCCCACAAATTGAGATTCCATCAACCCCAGGGGCGAAGCCTAGTGGAGGCCAAACTAGGCTCCAGCTCCCCCTTCCTCTGCGGCATTTCAGAGATTATTGGTTGTTTGGCTGTCTCCGTTGAAGAGTTGGAGAAGATAAACAGGCACTGGAGTGATGTTGAAGAGATATGGTTGAGTGAGATTTGCTTTGGTGGCTCCATAAAGGGGAAAAAAATGCAGCCCAACAAACATTTGCGAAGCTCACTAACTTAAATGTCCCCTCCCCACTATTTTACAGCCACCCTCCGCGACTGATCAACCCGTGCTCTTACACGAGCTAGACATTATTTATTGCTTTTGATTAATAAAATTACTATATCAAATTACTTTTTTTTTACTTCATGTTCATTTATTTCTAACGCAAAAAACCATATATAGTAGATAATACCTAGTCCTATTATCAATTACGGAGGAATAAAAAAATTAAGAAAAAAAACCGTGTGTTCAATAACTGAATGTCCCAACAAATTAATGGGGTGCCCATTTTCATTTCTTTGGGCAGAAGTTTGTTTTTGTGTTTTACTTTTACCACATATGGCACAGCACAATCGCTTGGGCTCCCACTACTTCCACCATCGAAATCCAAAGGCAAAGATTTTCAGAAGGGTGCAAATATGGCCATCACCGGTGGTACTGCGCTGAACTTCTCCTTCTACCAATCAAAAGGCGTTGAAGATCCATTGTGGAACCACGGCTCGCTAGACATGCAAGTCCAGTGGTGGTTCAAGGAGTTGATTCCTTCTATATGCGGGACAAAACAGAGTGAGCACTTCGTCACCCTCTTCTTAATGGATTCCTCGTTTTCCTACTAAATTAGTACTTCGTCCGTTTTAAATTATAACATGTTTTGTTTTTTTAGATATCTAGCTTTTGCTAAGCATTAAGATATGTGGCTCTATTTGTTTGGCTTATTTCAACATTGTTTTCTCACACAGCAAATTAATTGAAATTAGTCGCCTCGGCTTATCAGCTAGATTATAAGTCTAGTTGAACAAGGCCAACTCTGGATACGTAACGCCTTATGATTCAGAAAGTGGGAATACATTTTTTATTGTGTGAAATGTTACGGTGCTTGGAAAAAATAGAACCATATAGATTTGATGGTATAAAATCTTTACTATAAAAGAGCGAAGAAATTGAAAATAGACTCTCACCCGATCTTTCCTACCCACATTAATTTTTGTCCGTTAGATCTACATTAAGATCAAATCCAACATATCTAAATCACCCACCATGATATGACAAGCGGACCCAGCCTGTAAACATGTAAACGTTTACACGTGTTTCTCTCTTGCACACGACTCTTTCTAATTATTTTTTTCACCGCAATTTCCTACCCACCCACCACCCTCCAATTCCCGTGAAAAGCCTATCAAAAAAATTAAAAAAGCCCCACCGCTTCTCCTTTTCCTCTTCCAAAAGTACGCCACTTTTTTTTTTTTTTATAAACCAAACTTACGACACTTGCCTTCATTAATAAAACAAATGTAAAATAAAAATCCACTGTTTCTCCTTTCCCTATTCCATCTATCTACATCACTTGCCACCGATCAATCCTGCAAGTGGACAAGCCTCCGGTACCCTTCCTATCCTTGTGCCTCTACCTCAAGCCACTCTCCATCAGGCTAAACAAATCTACATCGAGCAAGCAGACAAGCCCTTCTACTCCTTGTGTCTCTGCGTCAAGCTGCCCTGAGGGCTGCGTCGAGCAAGCGGAAGCTCAGGTATAGCACGCAGCGCGAGTGCTCGGGATTAAGACCTGCCTCTACCTTATTAAATATTTGATTTTATGCTATCCCGAGGGCTACACCTGCAATCTACTATTTTAAAAGTCATCCAATTGCTAATAGAAAGACATACTGATAAGCAATAAGGTAACATGCATATAATATATTAATTATTTTATTATACATATAATTTATTAAAATATTTGATTATAATGATTATAATATTTATTTTTTTTCTCGATTGCTGCCTGACCGTAAAATATAGAACAGACATGAATATCAGCATGATTATCAACATAATCGAAGAGCTCGTTCTAGGACAGAGGCCGATGCAGGCAATTTGGTTCATATTAATCCGTTCTAAATTATAGTTCATTTGACTTGCATACCAAGTTTGACCACTGTCTTATATAAAAAAATTATGCAAAATATCATTTTTGTGGTTTGCTTTATTAATAAAAGTTCCTTAAGAATGACTTAAATTTAACTCTACTTATATAAATTTTTTGAATAAGACGAGCGGTCAAATTTGATGTAAAAAAAATCAAATACACTATAATTTATAACAGAGGGTGTATGTTTCAACTCCTAATAAAAGAAGAACATCCAAGGTTTTTTTTACTAAATGGTTATTCCCAAATGTTAATTGTGTTACCATTGATTTAATATCATTATTATATGATTATCTACATCTTCTTTTAAATATAGGTGAGCAAAATTCCAATTGTAAGAGGAGAAGGGAAATCACATCAGACATTGATGCAGATATTGAATTATTACAACCAAAAGCCATTGAACAACATGAACATAAAAATGTCGAGGAGGAAGCTCGGGCTAAGATACGTTAATATCAACATAATCATCGAGCATGTTTGAAAGAAACCGGTAACACAAGCTTAGAATAATATAGATATAGTTGCTTAAGCTGATACTGTGTTGCCATTGCATTTAATATAATTATTATATGATTATCTACATCTTCTTCTAAATATAGATGATTAAATTCCAAGAATAAGATGAGAGGGAAGATCGCACCAGACGTTGATGTAGATATTGAAATATTATAACGAAAAGTCGTTCCAAGCATGAGGAAGCTCGGGCTAAATTACATGAATATCAATGTATCCAGAGACTAGCTCAGGCGGCCAGCCTTGGGCGGCACGGCCATCCCCGGCGAGGCAGTCAGCCCTAGGCGACACGACCATCCCTAGCAAAGGTGCTTTGCCTACTCTGGCGGCCAAACCTGCGTGCGCGGCTAGCCCCAGTGGTGATGCTCTCCCAGATTGCAGTGGAGGCTTTGAGATGGGGCAGATTAAGGGCAGATATGGAGGAGAGTAGCTCTAGAAAAATGGGGAAGAGGGATGCCACGTTTAAGAAATTAGGATGCCAACAGTAGCAATTCTAGATGCTTAGGCTTTGGTCACGTTAGCCTGCTTGATTATACCAATTTTTCTATGGGCGTTTGGTCCAATTAGAATTAGTAAATATAATATATACATGTACAAAGTTGCTCTACCATGAAAAAATACAACAAGGAGAAAAACAATAAAACTAGAAAAAAAATCATCAAGGAAAAAACCACTGGTGTGTTGTACACTATAAAAATTAGTGAGGTACTAAAAATTATGAAAGTTAAAAAAAACAAAAAAAGGATACAAATAATTATATTCAACAAAACTTATAAATATAAGAATTAGAATATTCAACAACACTTACAAATACAAGTATCAAAAAGTGTTGGTCTAAAAAAATGAAAAAACTAGGACAAGATTAAAAGGACAAGCAAGCTAAGAAATGGCAAATAAAAACGACAAATGTCTTAGTATAGTAGGCACGTGCGTGCTGCACGTGCATGTTAACTAGTAAGAAGAAATAACGTAGAGAAACTTAAATTGTGGGATGAAACCAGAAATATGTGGGTTCAGAATAAAAAATATATGAGCAAAAATTATTTTTAAAATAAATTTAAAGGGTACAATAGTACTTTTGCTGCCCTTTATTTCCCTGTTCAAGCTCTATCTCTTCTCCGCAGCCGCTTTCTCCAACGCCGCTGAGCGCGGGGTCTGGCGCGGAGGCGCCTGGGTGTTTCCACTCGATTCCATTTCCCTTCCGTTGTCAAATCATGCTAGCTGCAGCCTGCAGCAGCGGGGTTGCGTGGCCCTAGCTCGCAAGTTTGGGTGTTTGATTAATCATAGAAAATTGATATACTATGTTCTATGACATTGTTGTTTCTACGGATTACTAGATTAATCTGTGTATGGACCTTGTGTTTCGACCTTGGAGGTCTGTGAACCGGATCATGAGCGCTGGTTAGCTCCGGTCTCATGGTCTGCTAGTGCTAGTCCCTCGTCCTCATGCAGCCGAGCTCCGGTGGCGCCGCGGGCTACGGAGTCCGGAGGACAGGCAAGTTACACTATGACAGCGATGAGGTGGGTGCTGGCAAATCTGGGTAGGCGGGCGGCGGTGATGGGCAGACAGATTTTGAGTTTTGCTCTGGTGGTCCTTTCGAACAAAATTGCACAGATCTTAAAGCAGTGGAGAGATTAATTATAATTAATTTTGTATTTGATTTTGATTGGGCCGGCCCTATCCATACGCAAAAGAAGCCCAAGCCCAGTCCCTGCCCAGGAGCAATTCTCCTATATGGTACGCGGATCTCTGCAACTTCATTTCTGGTATACGAACGGGGGAACTCGAGAGGCTCAGAGGCCGGCCGGTGGACGGCGGCGGTACTAGCCACCGAGTTGCCTTCTCGCCGGTCACTAGTGCGGGCGGACGGCAGACGGTTACGACAGCGGCCGACGGGTCGGACTCGGACGGTGACGGCAGCTGCTCGGCATCCCCGCCCTCGCATTCCCGGCCGGTTTTGTGCTCCTTCGCTCCCATGCCTCACACCTCACCGCCGCAGCTCGATCCTCTTCGATGCCTCATCTCTAGAAATCTTCTTCCAAATCCTACCACTACGGCGATGGTCACTCTGTACGGCTGTGCCTTAGGATTTGTGGTTACAGAGTTGAAGCGTACTGTCGTGTCAAATCAAAGGCTTATTGTTCTGTAAAGTATATTTCCTAAATTTGATCATGTAGGAGAGACATAGTTTTGCTGTTTCTGTACACTGTGTCACGTAGCAAATTAGATTATGCAATATAATTCAGCTGCGGCCTGTGTGCATATCATACTAGAGTGCACAGGGTTTCTAGCAGAATCACTGTTTCAGTTCGGTGGATTTGGAGGAAACGACTATAATATCCAGCTTCTTGAGCTTGGGCTGACCGTTGAGCAGGCAATGGAGAACACTCCATTGATTGTCGATGCCATCGTTAACGGTATTGAGGTAACATATAATACATCATCATTGTAAAAACTACTCTAAAGGAAACTACTCATACATAAGCTATTATTATATATGTATATATTTGTCATTTGGTGCAGAGGTTGATTGCACTTGGTGCAGTTCACATTGTTGTCCCGGGCATCCTCCCAACGGGCTGTCTCCCACTCTTCTTGACGTGGTTTACTAGTATTAGTATTTCCTCAACCTCAACCGACGCAGACTTCGATCAGTACGGCTGCTTGAAAAGTTTCAACCGCCTGACAGAGTACCACAACTCGATGCTCCAGAAGCAAGTACAAATACTCCAAGCCAAGTATAGGTCAACAAGGATGATGTACGCAGATTACTCCTCCCAGGTGTACAAAGTGGTGCAACAGCCTCAAGAGTTTGGTATGTTTATTTTATTTTATTTTATTAATAAGAATCAAGTGTGCTACGAATCTATTAACTTACGCGCATGGTTATTTCAGTTAGATCTTGCAACTTTAAGCTCAAAAAAAAGTTAGATCTTGCAACTCTAATATTGATTTTTGAGTCCATAAACTTTTTAAGTGGTTCATTGTAGATCTATACCCCTTTATTTGGCCTTTAGATTGAACTTTTGGATTCATATATATTTTTTCGAGCGGTTCACCAAGGCCGCGTGATATGAAATTTGCAATTTGCCCCTCCTCCCTCACTTCTCATTCCTTGCTTTGTTCAATTCCCTGGGCGCGAAATGTTGAAAGCAAGCAACGACAAGTGACACGAGTGCAAGGGACGACGTTGACGTGTAACAGAGATTTAAGGTTAGAGGAGGAAGAGACGGACTCAGTGGAGCCCAATTCTAGGGCGGAGTTGAAGCACAAGGTAAAGGAACAATCATGATAGTAGAGCCCGGTGACCGGTGGAGGTGGTGAGCTCTGGAGTAGATACAGATAAGAGGCACAAGTGTTAGGCTTGAGGGAGTGGAAATGAGGAAAACGTGGTTGGGGATAAAAGCATGAGCTCAGATGTATGACCTGCCATTTAGAAAGTTTATGGATCCCCAAATCAACTTTCAGAGTTGATGAGCCTACTTAAAACACCCCGTATACATTTATCTTTTTTTAGGAAAAAACTAGTGTATACCTACGTACTCCCAAGATCGAAAGAAAAAGTCGTTACAGATATATATAGGAAATTAGACAGACGACTGATATATTTGTGCTGTGGATTATATATTAGGATTCAGAAATCCTTTGGAGACGTGCTGCGGGGCAGGAGGCGGCAAGTACAACTTCGACGTCGGCGCCAGATGCGGCATGCCGGGCGCTACAAGAGCTTGCCGCGACCCGTCGGCTCGGCTGAGCTGGGACGGGGTCCACCCGACGGAGGCGGCCAACAAGATGATCGCCGATGCCTGGCTCAACGGCCCCTACTGCACCCCGCCTATTTTAAGCTGAAACAAATCAAATCGTATAAGTATAAGCGTGCTCTCCACCGTACGTTGTCTTAATAAGAACACGGTGACCATCAGATGTGTGTAAATGAAGTCGCACGCTACCGGAAAACATGTTGGCATGTAGTAGTAGCAGCAGCAGCAGCAGCATCTGTTTATCAAGCCGGTTAACCCCTTGGACTTCAGCAAGTAGGGTTGAGAGCAGTGAAACAGTAAAAGGGGGGTCAAAATACAGCAGTGTCAATCGTCCTTCAATGTTTTATTAGGTGTGTGATAAATAAAATGTTTTACTAGGTGCACGAATACAGGTGCAATTTATATAGTAATCAGATCATTTTATCCCTACCCTTATCGGGGAATCCCATACTACAAGAGGCATATGTAGTAGTTTTTACATTTTCCCCATTTCATTGAAAGAAACCAGTAGAATCAAGTTTATATTCAGCCAAAATAAACATACAGGTACAGATGGGAGATGTTTTCCAAAAAAAAAAAAAAAAAAAAAAAAAAAAAAAAAAAAAAAGATGGGAGAATCCTGCATATTCAGCTGAATTCAAAGCACTACTACATGCATGCATGAAACTGAATTCACTAGACATTTAGACTAAATCAACACCAGTTCATTAACTGTAGGGGAGGTTCACCCCTCCAGACTCCAGTTTCCATTAAAAAAAACACCAGTTCATTAACTAGACCAATCATCGTCATCATAGAAGCGCATTGTATTATATTTAGAATTATACTCCATCTTCTCCCCACAGGCATCATAAACATAGGGCCTCACAGAAGGATTCGCCTTGAAAAGGTTGCAGGTTTTCTTCCATTCGAGTTCACGTGGTGAAATACCAGGAGAGACTCTCAAAATAACTCTCTTAAGCAGAGGCGCGCACCCACACACAAGTTTCAGGAGATTGACTTCATCTTCCCTTGCCTCAAAGTTTTTTATTTCAACTTCTTTAAGATTTGTTAAGGTGATATTCTGACTTCGCCAGTTTTGTTGATGATCACAATGACAGTTTGGTCCGCATGCTTTGAATCTGATCTGAAAAGGATGTGAAAATCCGATCTGAAAAGGATGTGAAATATTACTGATATTCCAACACATCAATTTAAACAACAACTACATACAAGGTGATATCCCTTGGTGTATGCTCTTTGCTGACGATGTGGTGCTAGTGGATGACAGTAGGGCAGGGGTTAATAGGAAGTTAGAACTATGGAGACACACGTTAGAGTCGAAGGGGTTCAGACTTAGTAGGACCAAGACCGAGTATATGAGGTGCGATTTCAGCGACTAGGCACGAGGAGGGAGACGTTAGCCTAGATGGGCAAGTGGTGGCCAAGAAGGATACTTTTCGGTATTTAGGATCGATGCTACAAAAGGATGGCGACATAGATGAAGACGTCCAGGCACAAAATTGCAGCGGGTTGGTTGAAATGGCGCCAAGCTTCCGGGCGTCCTTTGTGATAAAAGGGTGCCTCGAAGCTGAAGGGTAAATTCTATAGGACGGCGATTCGCCCGGCGATGTTATACGGTGCTGAGTGTTGGCCCACAAAAAAGGCGACATGTCCAAAGAATTGAGTGTGGCGTAGATGCGTATGTTGCGTTGGTTTTAAGGGCACACCAGGGGGGATAGAATTCGAACGGCGATATTCGGGATAGGGTTGGGGTGGCACCAATGGAGGAGAAATTGATTCAACACCGATTGAGGTGGTTTGGACATGTCCAAATGAGGCCTCCCCGAGGCGCCCGGTGCGTAGTGGGGGGTTCTCAAGCGGGCCGATAACGTAAAGAGCGGTAGAGGTCGACCTAAACCCGACTTGGGACGAGGCGCTTAAGAGAGACCTTAAGGAGTGGAATATCTCCAAGGATTTAGTTTTGGGACAGAGCGCTTGGAGACTCGGCAATCAACGTGCCTGAACCGTGACCTCTTTCTCGTCGTGGTGCCCTTTTGTGTCTTCCGGTTTCCGTCTCTCTGGGTTTCATCTCTAGCCTACCCCAACTTGCTTGGGATAAAAGGCTCTGTTGTTGTTGTTGTTGTTGTTATTCCATCATTCAAGGATGCAGTGAAGCAAGTTTCTTCGAAATCTGTATATAAGGCAGCTGAATTGAGGAATTACCATTTCCATGATTCGTTCAAGCTCCAGTTTAAGACTTTGTATAGCAGTAAACATCCCAAGTAGATTCAACACCATTGATCCAAAGCGATGTCCACGTGATAGGATACATATCTTGAAAACTGAAATATCGGGAAGTTGGACTATTTCTTGCAAGTTCCGCTCATGCAAATGTACAGAATTATATATTCATGTCAAAAGAATTACCAGAAAACTAGTAAAAGTAGGACAATGCAAGTAGCACAATTCTGAAACTTTCGAGCAAAAGTGTCAGATAAAGCATGAGTGATTTGTTATGTGTGGCAAAAGCATAGAAAAACACATATCGGCAAGCATGAATAGCAAAGATTCAAGATCAAGAGAGAGAAAAGACTAATAAAGCTATATCCTTATATTCCCTTACTGTCCACCAAAATGATCGGATTCCAGATGGATCATTGGTTGGAGTTGTCATGGCCCATTTTGACTAGTCTGCTATGATTTTATCTTACAAGAGACAGATTTCACAGCTGCCCACGGTGCACACATCTTTAATTTGTTTCTTATATAATTTCATCAAATTTACTGCGATATACCTTGTCCAATATAGAGGCCACTTTGCTCAGTCATCAAGTATTAGTAGGTAACAAACAATTTTAAATGATGACAATGGTCTACATAAGAGGGTTGTCAAAATTGTCAATGAAATGAAGGATTAGCAGAGACGCACTGAGATATATAAATCCAGATTTAAGAAGTAGCCAGTCTTCCTCTTCGATAACTTCAGGCTCATCAAGCTCCACAGCCCATTAATCGCTACAGTTGAACCTGAAAATCCACAACGCCACGAGAGAACCTCCATCATAGGTGCTGAGAATGACATGCTGAAATCCCTGTAAATGGCGGTGTCCATGGTGAATTTCTTCAGCACAGGGGCGACAATGTCAACAGACCCCAGCCAGCTACCAGCACCACCGGCATCACCAACTATGACGAGCTCCTCAATCTTCGTTGAGTGGACCCTCAAAACGTCAGGATGGTTACATCGACGCAGTTCTAGCACTCGCAGGTTCGGGCACTGCAAGATCAGGCTAGCGGTGCTCAACCTGCATCCTGTAACGGACAGCCTCTTGAGCAGAGAGAACTCACCGCCAGCCGCGGCCGGTTCTATTTTGACATCCTCTAGTTGCAGCTTGATGGATGTTGCGCGGTCGAAGCAAGGCAGCTCGACGGCAATGCCGATTGCCTTTCCGTCCCCCCAGACTTTAATGGTGAGCTCCACCGGCGCCAACCGCGCGGCGGTGCGGAGCAGCGAGGCGACGCTTGCTGCGGAGAACTTGAAGCGCTTGGGGACGTTGATGTCGAGGACGTACAGCTCCGGGAGCGCGACCTGCTCTAGGGCAGCGACGACGGCGTCGGGAGCGAGGCCATAGAGGTGGACCTCGGGGAGGCGCCTCCAGAGGCCGCGCCACCGGCGGGAGAGGCCACCGGCGAGGGCGGCGGTGCGGGCGCAGCGGACGCCGGCGAGGATCCTGAGGAGCACGTTGTCGGGGAGGCCGCTGATGCGGTCCGCCCCGTCGGTGTCGCAGAACGGGCAGCTGCTCCGCTGACGGCATCGGCAGCGAGCTGCGAGGGGCGGCTCCGGGGAAGTTGGATTGGACCAGCGGGCGCTGTGTTGCAGGGGGAGCAAATGGGATTGGGAAATGGGGGCGCCGGCGCCGGCGGGTGTGACGAGGTTCGGCTGGGCAGCTAGAGATGGGGAGTTCGGCGACGGCTAGGCGGCGGCGTGCCGAGGACGCGGCCCGACCGCGACTCCATGGGCGCAGATGCTCTCGAGCCTTTGGCAAATCCTATCTCGGGACTCGGGTAGAGGGGCAATGGCGAGAGACGGCGGCAGCTGCGGCGGCGCGGCTCGTGGTTGGTGGTAGGGGAAGGAAGTGCAATGCAGCTTGGGGCTTGGCGGATTTTGAAGCCCAACGGAAACTGTTTCTGTTTTTTTTTTTTCAAAAACAAAAAGAAGAACAAGTAGTGTGGCTGCTACCAGTGTTTTGATTCTGTACTCGAAATAGAAATATCGCTGTCTTCAGATATATCTCTAGTTATCCAAAATTGGACTATTTTAAAATCTAAAGGTCTATTTGTCACAGTATCATGAGTTGTTGTAAACTGTTTTTTTGTCAAACACCATTTTTTTAAAACAGCTTCACAGGTGAAACTGTTTTTTCTCTTCCCTTGCAAAGAGATGAGTTAAGATGAAGCAGAAAAAAGTAGTTTAACCTAGCTTCATACCACCCAAGTGGGACCCACTGCGTACGAATGTCGGGAATGCCCACGCACATTGGTCGCTGAGGCGCGAGCGTCGCTGGGAGTGCGAACTGCGTATGCCACCGCCTGTTGGGTATGTGAGCTCTAGGCTCGTCGGCGCTACCGCATGGGCATTGTTGGGATGCGGGCACCGAGCTCCGCAGCGCCGCCGCAGCTCGCTAAGCGCGAGCGGCCACGGACACCCGCCAAGCGCTGGCTCATCCACGGCCACTAGGAGGCGCAAGCAATCTACCGTTGGGCGTCGGCGGCCAGGCGCGCGCCCCGTCGCGGGGAGCCAACGGCTAAGTGCTATTGAGAGATGTCGGCACTAAGAGCACGAAGCTAGAGCCGAGGACGCCGCCACTTGTAGGGCGGTTGCTGGATGGCACGGCCATGAGGGCAGAGGAGGCAGCCACCTGGGGGATCATGAGCGTCCGGTTGGAGAATAAAGGGGGTCGAAGGGAAGAAGATAAGTCTAAGGACGTTTTGGTAAATTATTCTTTATCTTTTTTCTATGGAGTTTGTTTTGCCAAATGGGGTAAAAACATCGTAGCTTCACCATAAAAGTTGCTCGTGAGGCTAAAAATAAAAACAACAGCTTGCTAATGAAGCTGAGTTGTGCCAAACAGGGCTAGGTTTAGAAAAAATCTATTGAAATTATCATTTTCGTGAACTGGTTCAAACATTGGATAGTTTGGTTCAGCACCTAAGTACTATAAAAATCGATAATAAAGAGAAATGCTAAATGACACTCGAGTGTTCCTCTCTATCTCAACCCTCGATTCCTCTTCCTCTCATTCTTATCTATGTTTGGTCTCTTCTTCTCTTTTTCTCTAATTTCGTTGGGCTTAGAAGGGGCTCGGAGGAGGCAAATCGACTAGATGGTGGGACGACGGGAGGGCGGCGTTAGGTTTGGGCGACGTCGAGGTGGCTAGGCTAAAGCAGGACGGGGTATCTATAGCCTGACGGCGGTGGTGGAAGAGGGGAGAATAAGGCCGTTGTAGGTCTCGCTGGAGCTCCGAGGCTGCGGTGACGGAGGTCTGACTAGACCCTATGCGTCACGGCATAGCAGTGAGCGGTGGCACGTCGGACTTGAGGTAAAAGAAGCTGTGAAAAAAAAACCCAATGTGTTCGGCCTCCAAAACACACTCGAGTGCCGGCATATCTATAGAGATGCTTTGTTTTCGTGAAAAATCACTGTAGCGGAAATGCCCTGTTCATCGCACCGGGAACACCTCACACCTGCCTGTTCATCCACAGTGCCCATCCCGCTACAGTAACCCGATCCCCTCGCTACAGTACTCCGCCCCCGGCTACAGTACCGAATCCCGTGAACAGTGCCGCCTCATCCAGACCGTTACTGTATCGTTCTTTTTTGCCCCCCTCTTGGCCGCCGCCAGCGCGAAGCGCCGGGCCTGCCCTCTAGTTATGTACTCCCTCCGTCCCTTTTTATTTGTCGCTTCGTTTCCCGAGACACAAATGCTGGTAATTTTAATAAATAGTAAATATCATCGATTAGTATCATAATTAATATCATCGGAAAGATCTTTGGATCTAGTTTTTTAACAAAATTATTTGGAGATATAAATATTGTACGTATTTTTTATAAATCAAGTCAAACTTGTGGCACGCATTCCATGGCGATAAATAAAAAGGGACGGAGGGAGTACTACACTACTTGTCTGCCACCCATCAAGCATGTGAAAATAAGGCGCAGCGCAGAGTGAAAGAGCCAACGGTGGGGCAAGTCATGACAGGTGCTAAAGTTTGGAGTACTAGCAGATTCCCTCCCTAGCAGATCGGCCAGACGACAGTAGCTAGTAGCAAGCTAGCAATGGTTGGCCTGCGCCTCCGGGTCGTCGCCGCCGTCCTGGGCATGGCCCTGGCGGCCGCTGCCAGCAGCGGCAAGCAGTTCCAGTTCCAGTTCCAGGAGGTCACCGTGGACGCCATCCACCTGGGCTTCAAGAACGGCAGCCTCACGTCGGTGGCGCTGGTCCGGTTCTACCTGGACCAGATCGCCCGCCTCAACCCGCTGCTGCACGCCGTCATCGAGGTGAACCCGGACGCGCTCGCGCAGGCGGCGCGCGCCGACGCGGAGCGCTCCGCCTCCGGCGGCCGCTGCGCCGTCGGCCTGCACGGCATCCCCGTCCTGCTCAAGGACAACATCGCCACGCGCGACCGGCTCAACACCACGGCCGGCTCCCTCGCGCTGCTCGGCTCCGTCGTCAGGCGCGACGCCGGCGTGGTGGCCCGCCTCCGCCGCGCCGGCGCCGTCATCCTCGGCAAGGCCAACCCCTCCGAGTGGTCCAACTTCCGCCCCGTCACCTCCGGCTGGAGCGCCCGTGGCGGCCAAACGCTGGTATTGCGCGATAATTTCATGAAGTAGCATTTGCAGCAGGTAGATTTTACTGCTGCACGGAGTGTAGCAAATCTGATACTGGTATGCGTGAAATTATTACAGAATCCGTATGTCCTCTCGGCTGACCCGTGCGGATCGAGCTCTGGGCCTGGCGTAGCGGCGGCAGCCAACATGGCAGCAGTGACACTGGGATCAGAGACTGACGGCTCCATACTCTGCCCATCGTCAGCCAACTCTGTGGTTGGGATCAAACCAACCGTTGGGTTGACTAGCCGATCCGGTGTCATCCCCATCACGCCTCTTCAAGACACGATTGGGTGAGAAATAGAAAAAATACTCACACTGGTTAGAGCAAGGTTAATAGTTGCAGCTCCATGTTGGCTGTAAGACTTTTTATAGCCTTCTTTCAGTCCACTCATATAATAGTTACAGCCAGCTGCTGGCTATATGACCCACCTGTCTCTCTCACTGAGTTTTTTGGTTTCTGTGTCTAAGTTGGCTATAAGCTTACAGCCCGCTTCCCTTCTTTCTCCTCTCCTCTCTCCTCCACATCAGCATTTAGCCAGCTTACAGCCTGTTATTATACTTGCTCTTATATCAGACTCAAAAGTGTTTATGTTGTTGCTTTAGACAGCAGAGTGTTTGTGTTGCTTTAGAGACCAATGTAGCTCGAAATGCTAAAACTCCAAGCATTGATTTCTAGTTCAGCTTACACCTGTGCACATCTAGTAATTTGCAATGCAAATGATAATAATAATAATGGTAATTGACTTGTGTTTGTCATTGCAGACCAATGTGCCGGACAGTGTCTGATGCCGTCCATGTGTTGGACGTCATCGTTGGCTATGATGAGTTTGATGCGGAAGCCACTGGAGCAGCGTCCAAGTACATCCCGCAAGGGGGTTATGTACAGTTCCTGAGGATCCACGGATTGAGGGGGAAGAGAATCGGTGTCCCAGATGAGTTTTTTCAACCATACGACGGCTTGCGATTGGAGGCTTATGTGAAACATCTCGATACAATGAGGTACTCTCCTCTTCTATTCGGCTGTTCATACATGACGGTGTCTTGCAGCGAGATTATATTAGCAGTAGGCCAACTTGGCTGTGTAAAACGTCAACAAATATTGATTAGCTTCGTCTGCTCTTTATGGAAGCCAACAAGGCGCTATCATGGTCAGAGTTCTTGACATTGCAACAAATTTGACTGATCTGTATTACCAAGAGCGTCTGCTGATGGCTGCAGAGTTCAAGTTAAGCATCAATGCTTATTTGTCAGACCTACTGTACACTCCAGTCCGCTCTCTTGCACAGGTCATTGCATTCAACGAAGCACATCCTGTGGAGGTAAACCAAATAGTATTTCTATCTTACGCATTACATAATTAACAGGAGCGATTGCAGTTAATTTTCAAAATATATATGGTCAGATGACTATAATCCCTATTGTGTCACAGGAGAGACTCAAAGATTTTGGGCAGCCGGACCTGATTGCTGCGGAGAAAACCAATGGCATTGGCACCAGGGAGAGAGCTGCCATCCAGCGCCTCAAGGAGATATCCACCAATGGGTTGGAGAAGCTGATGAAGGAACACCAACTGGATGCAATCGTGGCGCCCAACAACGATGCCTCCTCTATTCTCGCCGTCGAGGGTTATCCGGGCATCGCCGTGCCAGCGGGGTATGACGAGCAGGGAGTCCCCTTTGCGATATGCTTTGGTGGGCTCAAGGGCTACGAACCAAGGTTGATTGAGATCGCTTACGCGTTCGAGCAAGCTACCAAAGTCAGAAGACCACCTACTTTCAAGAGATAGCTTACCAGCATGATGACATGCCATAAGGAATTTAGTGAAAATAATTCAAATGGAAATAAGCACCTTCAAACTTTTGGAGTTTTATTGTTTGAGGATCGCTTGGTGTATGTATAATAGAACGGTTCATTGTGAGACCATCTCAAATATTTTTTGGGGATAAATCCATCTATCACTATTAAGCCGATCATGTGCATGTCAGAGATGAAATGACCATGGATAAGCACGTTTCATTCACCAAACCAAAACATGCAATTAGTAAGACCTATTCCTTAAACCAAACTTCAAAAGTCCCCTTAATATGTATTGTTGAGCTCTATATTGTGAAATAGTTTCTCCCATGCTACCACATAATAAATCTTAAATCCTTAGTGGTTCGGTATTATTGACAAATTCTATGAATAGAAAGGATTCATTTATGGGCGGTGGAATTTTTTTTTTTTTTTTTTTTTTCACGACTGAGCACTGTTGTTTTCATGAATTCCAAGCCTTGTAGTTGCGTAGACTAGTCTCAATGAAGGGTTTCACCTCCCAGTTTTTTCTAGACATGAAACTTGATATGAAATTAGTCTGTCTCAATACATAATTTCATCACACAGTTTCCTACGATTACTTTAGTCATCCATGGTCCCACTAGTGTCTTCCTCCCTGTTTTCCTCTCCTCCCCCGCCTGGAGCCCTGGAGCTCGCGTTCGCGTCACGGAACGGCGCTGCGCGCTCCCGTCGTGGAACGGCGGAGCCGCGCTCGCCTCAAGCCTGGAGCTCGCGCTCGCGCTCGCGCCCACAACCTGCGCGGCGTCTGGATCTCGCGTCGCGGAACAGCGGAGCAGCGCTCGCGTCGCGTCGCGTCGCGGAACGGAGGAGTGGCGCTCGCGCTCGCACGGCGGACCGGCAGAGCCGCGGTCATGCTCGCGCCGCGGAATAGAGGAGCGGCACTCGCGCTCGCGCTAGCGCGGCGGACCGGCGGAGCCGCGCTCGCGCTCCCTTCGCGGAACGGCGGAATGGCGCTCGCGACGCTGAACGGCGGAGCGGCGCTCGCGCCCACGGCACGCGCCCGCGCGGCGGACCGGCGCCGCGCTCCCTTCGCGGAACGGCGGAACGACGGAGCAGCGCTCGCGCGGCGGACTGGCGGAGCCACGCTCGCGCACGCGCGGCGGACACGGCACACAGGCGCGCCCACGCGGCGGAGCGGCGCTCGCGCTGCCGTCGCGGAACGGCGCTCGCACCAGCACGGCGGAGCGGCCTCGCCCGCGGCCAGGGCGGCCCGCGCGGCGGACCGGCGCCGCACTCCCTTCGTGGAACGACGGAGTAGCGCTCGCGACGCGGAACGGCGGAGCAGCGCTCGCGCTCGCGACGCGGAACGGCGGAGCGGCGCTCGCGCGGCGGGCTGGCGGAGCCACGCTCGCGCACGCGCGGCGGACACGGCACGCGCGCGCGCCCGCGCGGCGCTCGCGCCCGCCCGGCGGAGCGGCCTCGCCCGCGGCCAGGGCGGCCCGCGCGGCGGAGCGGCCTCGCCCGCGAAGATGGCCCGCGCACGGCGGAGGCGCCCGCGCCCGCGAAGCCGCCTCGCCCGCGACGATGGCCCGCGCGCGGCGGTGCCCCAGCCCGCCTTCCTCTTCTGATGAAACGCGAAGCCCTTCTCAGTGGGAGTTTCTTTCCGTTTCACGGTGTGGGAAACGTCGCCCAGCTCGTGTCGTGGGAATGAAACGAGTTCCTTCTCTTTTTCCTCTCTGTTTCACGCAAAAAAGTGCAAAATCTGGCGATGTGGCGTCCCAATAAATATGTATGACACTCACTATGAAACCCTATTGAGACTAGCCTTAATGGTCTATTTAGTTGAGTTGTGAGCAGTGAAAAATTGATGTGAACTGTAAACTATAGAAAAGTCGTTATGAGTTACGTGCAATGGATAAATTGATTTGTTGTGGTCATGGATCGGATAAGTTGGTTAGGTTGACTTGAGTTGACCAAAGATTCTCTTGGGTCTTCTAGCTCGATTTTGAGAATTTCGTTGTTGGGATTAGAGTTGAGAGATATTCACTATGTTAATGAGCTTCACCATTGCAGGAGGAGAGTAGAGAAAAATATCATAATAGGGATGAGTCAAGGCTCAAGGCTAGGAGGTTTTGAGTGTTTAACTAGGTCCAATTTGAGGGTCAAGGGAATTTTTTTAACAAAGTTTAAATTTGGAATGACCGTCAGGTTATGACATGGTAAGTGGAAGTGGTTGTAGATCCTGGTCCCAAAGCAGCTCTAGCAGACGCACCGGTGTCATCACCCTCACGATCACCATCATCGGTAACGTTGATAGGCACGACAACACATCTGCCGACATCTCATCCGCCCTTAGTTCATCCTCATCATCTCCTATCCATCCTATTAACCTTAATTCATCGTTGATAGCCACTTGGGAATCATCTGCCATTGTTGGCACTTCGATTCCTCAATGGCCTATGCTGCACGCGTCAGATGTCTTTACTGGAGCACTGGCCAAGGACCTGAAATAAGACATTGAGAGGGTTAGGATTAGGGTTAAGATTACATGTGGGAACATGAGAAGAGAAGAATGGGTATCTCACCTTGGAAGTCCATGTGCCAGCAAGACCACTTTTATCAAGTACTAAAATGGTTGTAGGCTATTTTTTTGTTATTCTACTTACTGGCTTTCAGACACTTTACAAAACATGCATACACAAGTGGAAGAGGTAAATGGCTTTAAGCCATATATGAGCACTTGAGCATTCATATGCCTCTTTCACTTTTGCACATTAAGATTGTGCATGTAGATGGGGTTGAGTTTAAGGACATGTTTTAGCCTACGTCATCAACTACGTGCTTCACAAATTTTAAATTGGAGCAGCTCCATAAATATATAGAGTTTCTTGAACATATTTTTAAATACTCTCTTAACTCTACATTTTTTCCTGAAGCAGAGTCTATAAAGCTGCATCTGTTTGACTAAAAAAGATAAAATAGAGGAGTCTCAAACCTGCCATAAATGTCTTCCTTCAATTTTGCACATCAATCATGGTTGTGCATATAGATGGGTTTCAAGCTTAAATAGATGTCCTGAGAAAGCTAGGTTCCTCCCTAGTGATGGAGCATAAGCCTTATCCTGAGACAGAGCCACAGAGGCAATATATGATAATAATATTATTAAATAAGTTGTTATGATATAAGTTTTATGTTATTCATGTTGGTCAAATTTTTTAAATTTTAATAATATTAGAAGCACTTGTATCTGTAAATAAATTTATTGTAAAATAGTTTTAATGATTTGTTCAATAATGCAAATTATGTTTATAAATATTAATATTTTTATATATCTAATCAAAGTCAAGTATGACTAACTTTTCAAAAACAAGAACCATAATTAAACGCAACGAAGTGAGTTTTTTTTTGCGAATTACAACGAAGTGAGTAGTGTTCATCGTTCGTACCTATATTCTGTATTTGAACAAAATTAATTTACAGAGTTATCTCAAATTATTTATTTTAATTTAATGGAATTTATAAAAAAAAAAACCATGATATCAAATTATTATTATTCGAAACGCTATAAAAATATATCTATTTATAATGTCATAAATCATTACACTTTTCTTTCTAGTTCAGTAAAATATAAAACGATTACTTAAAATAATTTATTCAGAGGGACGGAGACCGGACGACAGTATATAACTATAGTAGCTACCTGTCGTCGACCTCACTTGCGCCTCCGGGTCCTCGCCACTGTCGTGGGCATGGCCCTCGCGGCCGCTGCTGCCGGCAGCAGCTCCAGCGGCAAGCAGTTCGAGTTCGAGGAGGCCACCGTGGACGCCATCCATCAGGGCTTCAAGAGCGGCAGCCTCACCTCGACGGCGCTCGTCCGGTTCTACCTGGACCAGATCGCCCGCCTCAACCCGCTGCTCCACGCCGTCATCGAGGTCAACCCGGACGCTCTCGCGCAGGCGGAGCGCGCCGACGTCGAGCGCTCCGCCTCCGGCGGCCGCTGCGCCGTCGGCCTGCACGGAATCCCCGTCCTGCTCAAGGACAACATCGCCACGCGCGACCGCCTCAACACCACGGCCGGCTCCCTCGCGCTGCTCGGCTCCGTCGTCAGGCGCGACGCCGGCGTGGTGACCCGCCTCCGCCGCGCCGGCGCCGTCATCCTCGGCAAGGCCAACCCCTCCGAGTGGTCCAATTTCCGCCCCGTCAATTGCGGCTGGAGCGCCCGCGGCGGCCAGACGCTGGTACTGTAAAAACTTCCCATCGATTGTACAGTAGCATTTCAGAAAGGGACAGAGCATATAGCGATGATCTGCTCTATGCCGCTGGAAATTTACAGAATCCATATGTTCTCTCGGCAAGCCCGAGCGGGTCAAGCGCTGGGCCTGGCGTTGCGGCGGCAGCTAACATGGCAGCGGTGACGCTGGGATCGGAGACCGACGGCTCCATCCTCTCTCCATGGTCCCGCAACTCCGTGGTTGGGATTAATCCAACTGTTGGGTTGACTAGCCGATCTGGTGTTATCCCTCTCATGCCTCTTCAAGACACGATTGGGTAAGAAACAGAATTACAGAAATGTTAAGCTCCAAGCACTGATTTTTAGTTCAATACAGATTTGTATATATGTAATGATTTGTAAATAATGGTAATTTGACTTGTGTTTGTCATTGCAGACCAATGTGTCGGACAGTATCCGATGCTGTCCATGTGTTGGATGTCATTGTCGGGTATGATGAGTTTGATGCAGAAGCCACAGGAGCGGCATCTAAGTACATCCCGCAAGGGGGTTACACACAGTTCCTGGGGAGCCATGGATTGATGGGCAAGAGAATCGGTGTCCCTGATGTGTTCTTTCAAGGATATGATGACATGCAAATGGCGGTTTATGAGAAGCATCTTGATACAATGAGGTACTCCTCCCTCGAGCTGTTAATACTTGATGTAACTGTAGGCCCACTCAATTACGGTTAAAGAGTATTGTAGACCAAACATCAGTAAATCCAAAATTCCATCACTTGTTTTAATTTACTGCTAAACCATGAAAGCGTAAGAAGAAAGAATCATCCTGCCTCATTCATTTGTGTAATTACTCTTGATGATGTGGTATTTCATAAGCTCAGTTAGAAACTAATTTCTCGAGTGTGCAGTTCTCTTCCTCCGGTGGATGTATACACTGATAAGGAAATTGTGTTTCATTTGGTGTACTCTTTATGGAAGGCAACAAGGCGCTGTTGTAATCAAGGATCTAGATATTGCAACAGATTTCACTGAACTGGATGACCAAGAGACTCTGCTGATGAATGCAGAGTTCAAGTTAAGCATCAATGCATATTTGTCTGACCTACTGCACTCTCCAGTCCGCTCCCTTGCAGATATCGTAGCGTTCAATGAAGCGCATCCTGTAGAGGTGAACCGAATAATTTTTGTCTTCCACATTACAGAATAAACAGGAGAAATTCTAGTTAATTTCCAACATATATATGATCAGATGATGGTATTTTCCTGTTGCATTGCAGGAGAGACTCAAAGACTTTGGGCAGCCGGACCTGATTGCCGCAGAGAAAACCAATGGCATTGGCAGCAAGGAGAGAGCTGCCATCCAGCGGCTCAAGGAGATCTCCTCCAATGGGTTGGAGAAGCTCATGAAGGAACACCAACTGGATGCAATCGTGGCGGCCAACAGCGATGCCTCCTCTGTGCTTGCCGTCGGGGGCTATCCGGGCATTGCCGTGCCAGCGGGGTATGACAAGGAGGGAGTCCCCTATGCGATATGCTTTTGGTGGGCTCAAGGGCTACGAGCCAAGGTTGATTGAGATCGCTTATACATTCGAGCAAGCTACCAAAGTGAGAAGACCACCGACTTTCAAGAGATAGCTAATAAGAACTCGAGAAGTAGATAGAATGATGGCACATCATAAAGAATTTAATAAACAATAAATAATTCCAATGAAAATAAGCACCTTGAAATTTTGTGGAGTGTTTTTATTTGAGGAATCACTTGATACGTAATAGATAATTCAGTGTGAGACCATCTCATATATATTTTTTTTGTATAAACCGATCTATGAACTATCATTATTAATGCAAGAGTGCAACCATGTGCATGTCAGAGATGAAGTGACCAAGGTGCCAAATGCGACACCCAATTCCTTAAACGAGAGACCCCTTAATATGTAATGTCAAGCTCTACATTGTGACATAGTTTCTCCCGTGCTGACAAATAAACCTTAAATTCTTATCAATTTATCATTATTGACGAATTCTATGAAAAAAATTATCCATGAAAGGCGAAAATTGTTGTTCATTGGCTCTGGCCAATGTTATTTTCACAAACTTCAGACCTTGCTGCATGGCGCAGCGTAGTAGTCTTTGAACCATTTTTATCAAGTACTACTAAAATGACTTCAGGCCATTTATTATTCAACTTAGTGGCTTCTATCCACTTTTTGCACATCATCCATGCATGAGGTTGTGCATGCAGATGGGTGCCGTACTTAAATGTCTATATTTGGTTGAGCCATGAGCTCTGAAAAGTTATTGTGAATTATGAGATGTACTAAGTTGTTATGTTTAGTGAAAAAAAAAATATAAGTTGTTTGGTAAAAACATCTATGAAACCTATGTCGGCTCTCTATCTTCCTTGAAATAGCCATGTCTATTTATTTCTATCCGTTGGGAAAAAGAAAGTCAAAAACTGAAAGCAGGGTTCAAGATATTGTGAAACTTTTATATACATGAAAATAGCGGTTTCTGAAAAACAAACTTTAAGTTCTACCTATTTGGTTAGCATTATGCTTCATAGTGAGAAAAACACTTTACAGAAAATTAACCAAGCAAACACATCCTAAATAAATATCTTGAGAGAGATTCCTCTTGTTAGCCATGCAACATACATGGGAGCATCCACACTAGCAACTCTTACTCTTTGATCATTTCAGGTTCATCAGGCTCCACAGCCCGTTAATCACTACAGTTGAGCCCGAAAATCCACAGCACCACGACTCCACGAGAGAACCTCCACCATAGGTGCTGAAAATGACATGCTGAAATCCCTACAAATGGCGATGTCCATGGATAACTTCTTTAGCATAGGGGCGACAATGTCAACAGACCCTAGCTAGCTACCACCACCACTACCATCACCGACTATGATGAGCTCCTCAATCTTCGTTGAGTGGATGGGGTGCGGGGGGGGGGTGTTGTTTGAGAAGGGAGAATGAGGCTGCTGCGGACGCGGTAGGATCTGTTTGGAGCTCTGAGGCTATGGTGACGAAGCTCTCACGAGACCCTAATGCGCCGCAACAAGACAGTGAGCGGTGGCGCGTTGTGCTTGAGGAAGTAAAGAAAAAGAATGGGTGTGTTCGGCCTCCAAAACACATTCGAGCATGTGGCGTACCTAGGATCTAGAGTAAGGGTTGTCCATCTTAAATATAAAACTTATAGAGTGGTTCATGTGTAATTTTTATAATTTTAAAGAGCTCATCTAATATAGTTTTAACTTTGAATAAAATTTTAGTGTGATCCATGGACCACCTGTCCACCATGATAGCAACGCCATTGCACGAGTGCCCTGTAGACATATCCGCACTACTTGTTGTCTGCCATGCCACTCATCAAGCATGTGAAAATGAGGCGCAAAGTGAGAAGAGCCAACGGTCGGGCAAAAAGACACAAGCGCTAAAGTTTGGAGTACTAGCTAGCAGATTCCCTTGCAGATCGGCCGGACGACAGTTGCAAGCTAGCAATGGTTGACCTGCGCCTCCAGGTCGTCGCCACCGTCCTGGGCATGGCCCTGGCGGCCGCTGCCGGCAGCAGCAGCTCCAGCGGCAAGCAATTCGAGTTCCAGTTCCTGGAGCTCACCGTGGACGACATCCACCTGGGTTTCAAGAACGGCAGCCTCACGTCGACGGCGCTCGTCCGGTTCTGCCTGAATCAGATCGCCCGCCTCAACCCGCTGCTCCACGCCGTCATCGAGGTCAACCCGGACGCGCTCGCGCAGGCGGCGCGCGCCGACGCCGAACGCTCTGCCTCCGGCGGCCGCTGCGCCGTCGGCCTGCACGGCATCCCCGTCCTGCTCAAGGACAACATCGCCACGCGCGACCGGCTCAACACCACGGCCGGCTCCTTTGCGTTGCTCGGCTCCGTGGTCAGGCGCGACGCCGGCGTTGTGGTCCGCCTCCGGCGCGCCGGTGCCGTCATCCTCGGCAAGGCCAACCCCTCCGAGTGGTCCAATTTCCGCCAAGTTGATGCCGGCTGGAGCGCCCGCGGCGGCCAGACGCGGGTAATACTATTACTTACGACTACAGTATATAGGTTGAGTATTTATAATAAGTCAACCATTTAGGTTTACATACATATGAACAGATACTCCCTCAGTTCCAAATAACACACGTAACACTTCTCTAACTCAAACTTTTTAAATTAACTAGTTATAGAAAAATAGCATTAGTTTATATTATTAAATAAGTTTATTATAAAATTATATTCTATTATCAATGTGACGATGTTTATTACACATCATGAACATTATTATTTTTATGTATATATTTGGTTGAATTTAAAATTATTTTACATCTCGATAAATGAGATGTGCACTTACTTCTGGACAGAAGGAGTACATATGTTCTCATCAAAAAGAAAACACCCAGCATCATACATTTGTACCATCATACCAGACGACATGCATAACAAATTTGACATGTGTGAAACTACAGAATCCATATGTTCTGTCGGCATCCCCGTGCGGGTCGAGCGCTGGGCCTAGTGTTGCGGCGGCAGCCAACATGGCAGCAGTGACATTGGGATCGGAGACACAAGGTTCTATACTCTGCCCATCGTCGTTCAACTCTGTGGTTGGGATCAAACCAACTGTTGGCTTGACTAGCCGATCTGGTGTCATCCCCTTCACACCTCGTCAAGACACAATTGGGTAAGAAACACCCTATTATATATAACCTCAGTAGTGTTTAATGTAGGATTTGGAGACCAACATAGTAGTTGCCTAGTTGGAAATGTTGAACTTCAAGCACTGATCTCTAGGTCAACATGGTCTAATGATGTAAATATGAAGGAACAGGTGTCCAAAATATGGAGGTTCGTTGGACATGGTATATGATAAAAAAAAATAATGGCAATTAGCTTATTTTTGTCATTGCAGACCACTGTGTCGCACAGTATCCGATGCTGTCTATGTGTTGGACGTCATTGTCGGGTATGATGAGCTTGATGCTAAAGCCACTGGAGCAGCGTCCATGTACATCCCGCATGGGGGTTACACACAGTTCCTGAGAATCCATGGATTGAGGGGCAAGAGAATTGGTGTCGTGAATGTGTTTCTTCAAGGACACGATGACATGCAATTGGCGGTTTATGAGAAGCATCTCAATACAATGAGGTACTCACTCTATCCTATTGTCAATGCTTGAGAGTCTTGCAGCAAGCCAATTGTTTAACTTGGTCTACTCTTCGTGAAAGGCAACAAGGCGCTGTCGTGGTCAAGGATCTTGACATTGCAACAAATTTCACTGATCTGTATTACCAAGAGGGTCTGCTGATGCCTGCAGAGTTCAAGTTAAGCATCAATGATTATTTGTCTGGGCTATTGTACTCTCCAGTCCGCTCCCTTGCACAGATCATAGCATTCAACGAAGCGCATCCTGTAGAGGTAAACAATATATTTCTGTCTTCCACATTACAGAATCAACAGGGGTGATTGCAATTAATTTTTAAGATACTTGTGATGAAACATGGGTGGTTAGCCAAATTAAAGGAGACAATGTCTATATGATCAGATAATGGTAATCCTTGTGTTGACTGTTGTGCCGTGCTGCAGGAGAGACTCAAAGATTTTGGGCAATCGGATCTGATTGCCGCGGAGGAAACCAATGGCATTGGCACCAGGGAGAGAGCTGCCATCCAGCGGCTCAAAGAGATATCCACCAATGGGTTGGAGAAGCTGATGAAGGAACACCTGCTGGATGCAATCGTGGCACCCTTTGGCAACGCTGTCTCTGTTCTCGCCGTCGGGGGCTATCCGGGCATTGCCGTGCCGGCGGGGTACGACAGCCAGGGAGTCCCCTTTGCGATATGCTTTGGTGGGCTCAAGGGCTACGAACCAAGGTTGATTGAGATCGCTTATGCGTTCGAGCAAGCTACAAAAGTCAGAAGACCACCTACTTTCAAGAGATAGCTTACCAGCATGATGACATGCCATAAGGAATTTAGTGAAAATAATTCCAATGGAAATAAGCACCTTCAAACTTTTGGGGGTGTTATTGTTTGAGGATTGCTTGGTGTATGTGTAATAGAACGGTTCATTGTGAGACCATCTCAAATATTTTTTTTTTTTGGATAAATCCATCTATCACTATTAAGCCGATCATGTGCATGTCAGAGATGAAATGACCAAGCATGTTTTGGTTTGGTGAATGAAACGTAAGCACGTTTCATTCACCAAACCAAAACATGCAATTAGTAAGACCTATTCCATAAACCAAACTTCAAACGTCCCCTTAATATAATATTGTTGAGCTCTATATTGTGAAAAAGTTTCTCCCATGCTACCACATAATAAATCTTAAATCCTTAGTGGTTCGGTATTATTGACAAATTCTATGAATAGAAAGGATTCATTTATGGGTGGGGGATTTTTTTTTTTTTTTTTTTTTGCGACTGAGCATTGTTATTTTCATGAATTTCAAGCCTTGTAGTTGCATGGAGCAGTGATCTTCGGACCATTGTTATCAAGTAGTGGCTTCCAGCCACTTTGCAAATCGTTCGTACCTACTCTGTATTTGAACAAAAATTAATTTATAGAGTTATCTCAAATTATTTCTTTTAATTTAATGGAATTTATAAAAAAAATATCATGATACCAAAATATTATTATTATTATTATTATTATGAAGGAACACCAACTGGATGCAATTGTGGCGGCCAACAGCGATGCCTCCTCTGTTCTCGCCGTCGGGGGCTATCTGGGCATCGTCGTGCCAGCGGGGTACGACATGGAGGGACTCCCCCTATGCAATATGCTTTGGTGGGCTCAAGGACTACGAGCCAAGGTTGATTGAGATCGCTTATACATTCGAGCAAGCTACCAAAGTGAGAAGACAACCGACTTTCAAGAGATAGCTAATAAGAACTCAAGAAGTAGATAGCATGATGGCACATCATAAAGAATTTAATAAAAATAAATAATTCCAATGAAAATAAGCACCTTGAAGTTCTGTGGAGTGTTTTTATTTGGGGAATCACTTGATAAGTAATAGATAATTCAGTGTGAGACCATCTCATATTTTTTGTTGGATAAACCCATCTATGACCTATCATTATTAATGCAAGAGTGCAAGTGTGCAACCATGTGCATGTCAGATATGAAGTGACCATGGGTAAGCACATTTCATTCTCCAAACCAAAACATACAAGTAGTAAGAAGGCAATGGTGCCAATGCAACAACCAATTCCTTAAACCAAACACCCCTTAATATGTAACGTCAAGCTCTACATTGTGACATAGTTTCTCCTGTGCTGCCAAATAAACCTTAAATTCTTATTAATTTATCATTATTGATGAATTCTATGAAAAAAAAATATATCCATGAAAGATGGAAATTGTTGTTCATTGGCTCTGGCCACTGTTATTTTCACAAACTTCAGACCTTTCTGCATATGGCGCAGCGTAGTCTTTGGACCATGTTATCGAGTACTAAAATGACTTCAGGCCATGTTATTATTCAACTTAGTGGTTTCTATCCACTGCACATCGTTCATGCAAAAAAAAAAAGTTAAAAGCACCATATATGGCAAGAGATTAATCAAACTTGAAATATTCTAAACAATCTTTAATAATTCACGAATATACATATTCGTGAACAACTAGAAACTACACAAGAAAAATGCCTAGTTAGCAAGGGTTAGGTACTAGCTGCATACTAAGGTGAGTATGAAGTTAAAGATATAACTATGAATTCCTCCTTTGGTTAATCTTTGAGAGAATAGACAATATGAATTGAGATTGATTAGCTTGAGATGATATTTTCAATGAACTTACTCAAGAATCTCAAGGCTTGAAATCACCTTCCAGTACCTAATACAACACTCATTCAAGCATGTGAAATGAGTTTTTGTCTATTACTACAATTTGGTCATATATGTGATGTATCAGGAATTCTGTTTTCTTCTTTCTCCACGACCACAATAAGATCTCTGTATTTTGTCTCCATGTTCACGACTGGATATCTTCTCTATGTATCTTGCCTATGTGGTTCTTATACTTTATACTTTTCTCTTGTTGGTAGGGTGCGCAAGGTGCGCAGAAGTTTACAATGGTTGGAAAAATACCATAGGTACCTCTAGGTACTTTCAATTTTTCTATTTTTCTAACTAATAAATTGAGGAAGGTTATTTATGAAATATAATTTATATTATAGAGGATATTTTGGTAACTGAGGTTGTGCCTGGAGCTTCTCATCTCACGTTTCTTTTTGCCGCGGCCACCACCGGTGCCGCCGTTAGGCGTTTCTCCCTCTGCATAGCTAGCTATGTTCCTGCACATCTATACTCAGTCCATGATGATATCAAGCAACGGGAAGAAACGAGGCTGCCGGCCATGCGAGCAACGCCTTTGAAGCCTCCGCGCGTCAGACTTCATCACAATGGGCATGCTGCTTCAGAACGAAAGCACGAACGCCGTACTGCGGCTATCAATGCGGAGCAGCTGTGCCCATGGAGAAGTAGCGAGCTTGATCTCTCCGGCAGTCGCGCATTAGTATCCACTTACAGCAGCCATATGTCGGGCGTTTCGTAGAGCGCGGACACCGTGTTGTAGTATCAAACTATCGATGCGCAGAGCGGTCGTCCATGGCAAAGCGGCCTCGTTTCAATGTCTACCTTGCGAGAAACCATGTCGATCTGATGAACTCTCAAAATCACGAACACTGCATCCATAGTTCCATTCCATCTATCAGGAAGAGCGCCTTTCCGTCCTAACTCGGATAATGATAAGAATCCTACGCACTTGGATTGCTCCGGATCCTTCCACGGCTGTGGACAGAGGGACGGACGACCGGCGGTGTCTACGCACCGTCGTCCGCCAGAGACAGCCCGGGTGCTCCCGATGTGGAGAAGGCACACGATTCGAAGATTGAGACAGACAAAGGAGGGATTTCGCCCTTCAATGACAATATAAAATTGCCAAATTAACCTTATCTGAAATAAAATAAATTTAGAAAAAATCTAGAACTAGTCCATCTATTTTAGTACCGGCCCCATCTATTTTAGTTCTATCCCCACCACTTTGGTACTTCCGAGTACTTTACTCTAGGTACTTCTTATTTTTGCACCGTCCGATCTTGCCTTATGAATGGCTCATATTTTTTTCAACCATTATAAAATTTCTCTTGATTTATTTACTTTGCATGTGATCGAGCATATATGTGTCTATGGTGAGAAGGAACGTGCCACACTCCTATGGTTAGTTTATGGAAGTATTTCATAATAATATAAATGTTCTTGATGGCAAATTAACTTGCAAAATACATGTGCAGAACCATTGCTCCACAGGCCATAGTAGTAATATCAGGCCAGTAGTGTACACAGCTGGTTGGTTCCGTGAAAATTCGCCGGATTCACCCATGGCAAACACGCTACACACAACTATTCAAAAAAAGAACACGCTACACTAGTCGTCAAAGAAATCAAATGCAATCTCGGACTGGTCCTACGCCACTTGTTGGTCTGCCGATCGGCCAGATCGACTTCCAGACTGCCACTATTCAAGCGTGTGAAAACGAAGCGCCAGACGCGGGGAGCGTTACAAGTCAAGTCAAGCATTTGGCTTTATATATAAACAGATAGGAGTACGTACTTTTACATCGCACATCACACACTGCACTAGCCAGTATACGTAGCTACTACTAGCCAACAATGGCTGGCCACCTACGCCTCCAGGTCCTCGCCGCCGTCATGGGCATGGCCCTGATGGCGGCGGCTGCCGCCGGCGGCAGCGGCAGCAGCGACTCCAGCGGCGACAAGTTTGGGTTCCAATTCCAGGAGCTCACCGTGGACGCCATCCACCTGGGTTTCAAGAACGGCAGCCTCACGTCGGTGGCACTCGTCCGGTTCTACCTGGACCAGATCGCCCGCCTCAACCCGCTGCTGCACGCCGTCATCGAGGTCAACCCGGACGCGCTCGCGCAGGCGGCGGGCGCCGACGCCGAGCGCTCTGCCTCCGGCGGCCGCTGCGCCGTCGGCCTGCACGGCATCCCCGTCCTGCTTAAGGACAACATCGCCACGCGCGACCGGCTCAACACCACCGCCGGCTCCTTCGCGCTGCTCGGCTCCGTGGTCAGGCGCGACGCCGGCGTTGTGGTCCGCCTCCGGCGCGCCGGTGCCGTCATCCTCGGCAAGGCCAACCCCTCCGAGTGGTCCAATTTCCGCGTAGTCGATAACGGCTGGAGCGCCCGCGGCGGCCAGACGCTGGTATATATAGTGTTATACTGTTATAGTTCAAAACTTCCCATCGATGTGTAGTTTACTAATCCTATTCTATTTCAAAATATCTGATTGGCCACACGTGAAATCATTACAGAATCCGTATGTCCTCTCGGCGGACCCGTGCGGATCCAGCGCTGGGCCTGGCGTAGCGGCGGCAGCCAACATGGCAGCAGTGACACTGGGATCAGAGACTGACGGCTCCATACTCTGCCCATCGTCGTTCAACTCTGTGGTTGGGATCAAACCAACTGTTGGGTTGACTAGCCGGTCCGGTGTCATTCCCATCACGCCTCTTCAAGACACTATTGGGTAAGAATTAACAGAAAATACCCACCGGTTAAACTACAACCACTGATTTGTAGTTCGATATATATAGAATTTATACACATCTATATATTGATTCTTATAATGCTATAGAAATGGTATATATTCTTTTTTTTCTCACTCCCTCTATCCCTAAAAAAGAATGTCACCGCTTTCCGAGAAATAAATGCTGGTAATATCAATAAATAATAAATATTATCGATTAGTATCTAAATAATTAGTATCATCGAAAAGATTTTTGATCTAGTTTTTACAAAATTATTTGAAGATATAAATATTGCACGTATTTTTTATAAATCAAGTCAAACTTGTGGCACTCATCCCACGGCGACATTTTTTTAGGGACGGAGGAAGTATGTCAAAGTAATGTAAATATGAAGGAACAGAGGTTGGACACTATATGTTCGAATAATACTGCCTCCATCCTAAAATATATAAGGCTTGCACGTATTCAAAATTCAAATTTTGTTATTTAATTTTTTTACTAACAATTAGCCTAATCACATAAAAAATTACACTAGAAAAGTAGTTACATTAGATTTGTATTTATAAATATTATCTAATAATCAAACTTTTGTTCCCGTAAATTATATGTTATAAGAGAAAATATAGATCAAAATATGTTCTTGAAGACCGTCAAATCATACCTTACTTTATATTTTAAGATGGAGGGAGTAATGTTAATTGACTTGTGTTTTTTGTCATTGTAGACCAATGTGTCGCACAGTATCCGATGCTGTCCATGTGTTGGACGTCATTGTCGGCTGTGATAAACTTGATGCTGAAGCCACTGGAGCAGCATCCAAGTACATCCCACACGGGGGATACACACAGTTCTTGAGAATCCAAGGATTGAGGGGCAAGAGGATCGGTGTTCCAAATTTTCTTTTTCAAGGATATGATGACACACAATTGGCGGTTTATGAGAAGCATCTCGATACAGTGAGGTAGGTGCTCCCCTATCCTACTGTTAATGCTTGACGAGTCTTGCATCAAGGCACTTTGTTTAACTTGGCCTACTCATGAAATAAAGGAAACAAGGCGCTGTCGTGGTCATGGATCTTGACATTGCAACAAATTTCACCGATCTGCTTGACCAAGAGAGACTTCTGATGAATGCCGAGTTCAAGTTAAGCATCAACGATTATTTGTCTAACTTATTGTACTCTCCAGTCCGCTCCCTCACACAAATCATCGCATTCAATGAAGCGCACCCTGTAGAGGTAAACCAAATATTTCTGTCTTTCACATCACATAATCAACAGGAGTGATTACAGTTAATTTTCAAGATGATAGCCAAATTAAAGGAACATGGCATGATCAGATGATGGGAATCTCTGTTGTTGTTGCTGCAGGAGAGACTTAAAGATTTTGGGCAGTCGAATCTGATTGCCGCGCAGGAAACCAATGGCATTGGCACCAGGGAGAAAGCTGCCATCCAACGGCTCAAGGAGATATCCACCAATGGGTTGGAGAGGCTGATGAAGGAACACCAGCTGGATGCAATTGTGGCGGCCAATGACTACACCTTTCCTGTTCTCGCTGTTGGGGGTTATCCGGGCATCGCCGTGCCGGCAGGGTATGACAAGCAAGGAGCCCCCTTTGCGATATACTTTGGTGGACTCAAGGGCTACGAGCCAAGGTTGATTGAGATTGCTTATGCGTTCGAGCAAGCCACCAAAGTCAGAAGACCACCCGCATTCAAGAAATAGCTAGCAACAAGTAGTAGTAACTAGCCTGATGGCATGTCATAACAAGGAATTTTAACGAAAATAATTTCGATGGAAAAAAGCACCTTGAAACTTTTCGCAGTGTTTAATATTTGCGCCTCTTGGTAGGCAGAGGTCGGATGGAAATACGTTTTCGAAGTCTTGTATTGTATTGTATCTTGTTGATGTAGTACTCTGCAATTTAATAAAATCTTTCTTTACCAAGATAAATAAGAGAATGATTTGTTATGACAGCGACTCAATTTGTTGCTGGTTAAACCCATCTATCTTTCATTGTTAAGCCAATCCTGTGCATGTCAGAGATGAAGTGACCATGGATAAGCACATTGCTTCCTTTATCTTTGTCTCTTAGATAAGCACATTTCATTCATTCTGAACCAAGACGTGCATCAGTTAAAGAAAGCAATGGAGCTGACGGAACATCCTCCTAACTAAAAAGGCCCAACACTCTCCAGTCTTCCGGTCCGATCGGTAGGAAGTAGCGAGCGGGCCACGGCCCAAGGAGTGTTGGAAGATCTGACCAGTCTGAGCGGCATCAGTACGAGTGGCCCTTTCTCGTGGCCCTCGTGGAAGGCATCTCGATGGTGGACTATCTGACCAACAGGACGCCTCGCCGCCGCCGCCGTCTACGAGCGCTGGTAGAGTGGAATATCTTCTCCATGGCAGTTTTCTTGAAGATAAGGGCAACAACTTCGGTGTCAACATCTCATCGACATGATGACATGAAAATTCTTGTTTCCAGACTGTGGCATCAAGGCGGAGATGATGTCGTCTCTATGAAATAATTTTCTTCGGTCCTTTCTAAAAAAAGAAGTTTGTTAATTCCGCCTACATGAACGTTGGTTGTTGTTCGTTAGACATTTATTCTCAGACCAATTGCCGAATATTTACATGTGCGGCCATTTACACTGCAAAACATTTAACAGATTAGATTTTGAGTTACGCTATTTACAGCATAAGTATTATTTTATAATCCAGAGTGTTTTCCATCATATAATGTAATTTTTCTTTCGTCATAAAAAAGGTGGCCCTCGTGGAAGGCAAAAGATGGTCAAACTATCCTTTCCGTTTTTGCCTCGCGTGCCGCCTCCCTCGTTGGCCTCCCATCCTGATCTGGTCGGTGAAAGGAAGTTAGGTCCGTGGACGCGGTCCACGGACGGCCAACGCTCCGTCCGACCTACTACCACATTCCTTTCATCATTTCATTCCATCCTTCCGGTGGCGACCGGAAGCGACCAAATTCCTCCTCCTTCCTTCTCTCTGCTCCCCACCCCCCTCCCTTCTCGCCCGCGTAATTCCTCGCTGGCTGTCGCCTACCAAAAGCGGAGCAACCGAGGCAGGGACAAGGGGGGTGGGCGAGCAAAAGCGATTTGGCTCCTCTTCCAGTCCCGGATTCATCGTGAGGTGAGGTGCCCTGCACCCAGAATATGCATCCTACCTAGTCTATTTTTTTGGTCTCTGCGATTGCTGCTGGGTTGGGCGAGTTCCTACTGGGTTACGGCCACGTATGTAGTACGGGTGTATCTGATCCGGGGGCGGGTTTAATATTTATTGGAAATCCTGGTGCGATTTTGAGGCCAAGAGCGGTGCCCGTGGTTGCTGTGGGGAGCCGCATGTTTGAACTTTGGGTTGCTGTTAGATTTGGAGAAGGGATCAAGGGATAGAGGAGGATGGACGGGACCCTGAAGCTAATCAAATTGGAGGAGTCCAAGGGTGCGGTTCGAGTAACGCATGACTGTGGCCAAATGCTATGTTGTTGAATGGGCAGTACGAGACTGAGAGTAAACTGGACAGGAATTTTACATTTAGTTGGATGTAGGAGAACTGCATAGAAGACCAGTGAAATGCTTGGCTGATTGTGCCTTTGATTCTTTCTGTACTGTATGCTGAAACAATGAAGTATTCCATTCTTGCAGCCACTGACGCTTGAGGTCCTGCTCCTTTGCAATATTTTGGCTGCCTTATGAATAACAGTCTCTCTCTCTCTTTTCAGAAACACATGACGGCAATGGATATCTGAAGCATGAAAAGACAAACCACCTCGCTCTTTTAAACAGTTCAGTTAGCACACACTTAATGGCTGAGGTGTTTGCATGACATTCTCTCTGAGCTTATATGGGGTAGGTGCCAAAAAAGAAAGATTTATTATCATCTTATGACACCAGACACCACAAGTATTATTATTTTTTCCCTGCAGATATATTTAATATATGAAGCGCTTGAATTCCATCTTTTGAGCGATTCCCACCTCAAGCATATCTGATGTTTAATTTATGCAGAGCAGTGGCTGTATTGGTAATTTAAGCAAATCTCAGTCACTTCCAGATTCTAAACCGAAACGATCTTTAAGAAAGAAATCTCAGGCTTCATCCACTGGAAGCAGAAGACGATGGCAATCGGGTCTAGAAGCAATGGAGAAGAATGCTAGCATATCAGTTTCTCTTGAGGGGAATATCTCGTCTATTCCCAACTCGATAATCAACGATTCTAAACCATCAATGGAAAACGGGGTAGATACATCATTTGTCAACCATGGTATGATTTCATTTTGAAGTCTTGGTATCTTTAGTTGTATTTAACGAGTTATAGCTGTGTTTGGATGCTTACAACATAAGTAGATTGAGAATGGTAGCTTGATTGCAAGGTAAATATGATTGTAGTTGTTTCATCCATTAGATCTTTATAGCATCTTTGATATGCAGTTAATTGTGCTTGTACAAACACCAAAGCCATACCCAAATCGCTTTACTCTTTTGAACAAGAACTGTTCATATAGGCTTATTTTTCTTGGGAGTTGGGACGATAAAGAAAATCACATGTAGTAAAGGGGCTCATTCAGTACTGTTGTCATGTTAAAGTCAGTCTACAGAACATTGTTTCTCACTCTCTTCCTATTTGCAGTTATTCAGATAATAACACATTTGTTATAACTCTAATAGCCTAGCCAATAGTACCATTTCCATGGGGGATATGGATGACCGAATAGGATTTGATGCCAGAGGATCATCTGTATACCAATTATAAATTTTGTTTCTGCAGCTGCTGAAGCATGGGCTGAGATGAGAAGACAATGGATTGGACATCAGGCAGAAGTTCCAAGAAAGGCCCCTCGAGAGCCAGTGATAAGGTTCCTCATCCTCTTCCATTTGCCTGAATCATAATTTTCTGTGGCACGATATATGGATTTTAAGAATCTAAAGAGAACTAGTCTCATTGCCTTGGGTAGGTGTAAAGATCTTGTGAAATTTCTAATAATCTGTTATGTTTCTTCATTAGCCCTAATAACCTGATAGTCCATATGCTGAGCGCCTGATGCACTAACAAGCCATCAGGAGCTTCTAGCAAATAAGTGATATTAGTTCACACTGAAGAAAGCTTCAGTTATTGTTTCATTATAGTTATATAGCTTCTTGATTCATGGTAGGCTGGGAGCTTTGCTTGTAAGAGATTGGTTAGATTCCATTCTCAACTCCATTGTGTCTTTGACATTGCAGTTGGTCCACGACATACGATGATCTCCTGTCGACAAGTGAGCGGTTTCCACAGCGAATCCCACTATCTGTAAGATCCCTGAGCTAAAGCTTTCCTGCTTCTATTGGTCATTTATGTTATCAGCTTCTAACTTGCAGAACTCTTGTAGGAGATGGTCGATTTTTTGGTTGACATATGGCACGAAGAAGGGCTCTATGATTAGCTGACCTCTGGGTTTCTTTCTGCCTTGCTTTTAGAATATGGTCAACTTCCTCCCCTCCAAAAGATGTAATCTTCTGAAGAATGAAAAAAAAAACTCCGTAGTCGCTAAATTAGTCTCAACATTTGAAATTGAAAGAAACTGTTAATTGAAAAGGTACTACGGTTGGTTGGTATATTTGGTGATGAGTTGCCAGCGGTTTCTTCATGTTTGACCTGTCATTCCTGAATGAACGGCGGCTTACGAATAGAAGAAGGGGGAAGGACATTTTCTCTAACATCATCTCTGTGATGTCATTGACTACTTAATGTCTGAGGCCCCTGAAGGTTTATCAATATTGATCATCTACTTCAACAGTCCGCAATGTTATTACTAACCGCACCCCCCCCTCCTCCTCTCTCCCAACACACACACAAAAAACCAAAAATAATAATAATAAACAAAAAAGGAGGAGGCATGGTTGCAGCAGCATTTGCAGTGACGGTCGGTTGGGGGGGGGGGTGGAGAACTGCATGTAAACATCTCCATGTATGCGCAGGGACAGACCACCTTCTAAGATGTGCACTTGGCTATGTCACTAGTTAGAGGGCGTTTGGGATAGCTCCGCTCCATGATTTTAGTCAAACGGTTTTAGCTCCATGCATGTAACTCTAGAAAAAAAAAAGTGGAGTTGTGAGAGCATCTAAAGACGTACTCCATAAATTTCACGTTTTTGTGGAGCTGCTGCATGGTGGAGTTTGTGGAGTAGAGTTTGTGGGGCGTTAGCAACGCTTTTGCGATCTGGCTTCTTCGAATAGAGCTAGTTTTAGTGCTTTAATGGGTTCGGCTCCGCACATGAGTAGGCAGAAGCACTCCTTCCCGTGATCTCGTTTGGTATTGCTTCGCTCGGTTTGTTGTCGTAGCCACATGTAAAGCTAGTGCAAGAGCCATACTAAACGGATCGTTTAGAGCTAAAAAGTTAGACATGTACTTGCCCTTGCTTAGCTCCTCACAATCAAGCACCATATCATTCTTAAGGGCAGCAACTATGCAAACTATCAAAACCATACTATGCGTGTGCTAAAAGGTATAGACCATATCGGTATTGATCAAGAGGCTATGGATCTTCCAAGTATCTTAAGCTTCTGCATCGCTCATTAATCATGAAAACATGTGATGAGGATGGTAACTTTGGTCACAATGAAAATTGTGCTTGTGCCTTAACCTTTTGTCGGGCAAAACTCTTATTTTTGCAGACTAATATGAACCGGGTTATTGTTTAGATGCCTCTGTGTTCTTTTCAAATTTGGCCACTTTGTGACTATAATAAATTAATAACCTAGTGAAGCATTTTTATTTTTATTTATGCGAATGTTGAGGTTGGGGCAGCATCCATCGAAAATGGTAATTGATTCGATCCTATTACTACAACTGATGTTAGTTACAGCCACCAAAATCCAAAATGAGAAAAAAAAAACCACATCTTTACCGATAGGAGCAGGTGTAGCCCGTGATCTCCCAACCAAAGTCGATAGGCAGAGGCAACGCCGTTTTACGTTTCTTCGTCATCGCTTTCTCTCCCTCCGTCTTTTCTCCCGCGAGGGAATCAGCCCGCGTGAAGCTTCTTCTTGGGAACCGAGTGCGGATTCGCCTCCGATCTTCCCCGTGCCGCCGGCGCCGATGGAGAAGGTGAAGAACCTGCTCAAGCCGCGGCCAACGCCGCAGCAGCTGCTGCGCGAGTGGCAGCGCCGCCTCCGCAACGAGTGCCGCGTCCTCGACCGCCAGATCCGAGGTCCTACTCCCCCGAACGCGCCCGCATCTCCTTCCCTTCTCGTTCCCCCACTTCTCCCCTTCCCCTGGCCACCAAGGGGACTGGTGATCAGGCTAGCGTGGACGGGTACTAGGTGTGATTGGGACGGCCGGGGGTTTTCATGGATTCGTGGTCGAGTGTTGCTTGGTGCTCTGGTCTGCATCCGAAATGGCCAAGGCGGTGACGCGATTGGCCGAGCGGTTCTTCCGATCGTGGGGGCTGGGCCCAAACCTTTAACCCTTACCTGTAGTACTCTTGCGGTGGTTTTCGCGATTTTTCGTGGTAATTTTGGGTGTGAATTGTTCTTCCTTCTCTTTGTTTTTGCAGATGTTCAGAGGGAGGAGAAGAATGTGGAGAAAGCCATCAGGGAGGCTGCCAAGCGCAATGACATGGGATCTGCAAAGGTACGGCTAGTTTAATCTACTCGTTTTCTGCTCCTCTCTGCTTGCTCTCTTGTAGCATGGATCATTGGGATTCTGAGATACCACAGTTTGTCAAGGTCAATATAGGAGCAATGTAGATACGAATCAAATTGATCTCCTGCCACTAAATCTCAGGAATTAGATTGATGTTCATTTCTTTGTGTAATGTGGATTGAATGCAATTACATGAGTCCAAAAAGCCTTACAGGTTGTCTTAATGCAGAAATATTGAACATGGTAGTAGGAACAGGAACAGCACTGAAAGAAAAAAAAACAGTATAATAACCTTTGCACACCTCGCTACGGGTTCAATATGCTGACACTGTACATATGATAGACTATAGCTCTTGCCTCTTGGTATAAAGCTTCATACCTGATAATCTAATATAATATGAGCATAGTTTTGTCACCCCAAAGAGAGTGAACGTGAATCTGATTTTGTTTAAATTATACAGGTTGAGGATGATTGGATTTTTTTTTCTGTTTCCCTTTATTTTGTTGTGTGGTTATCTGACCTTCAAATGGAACATGCTACATTAAATCTGTATCCAGTCATAGAAATAATGGAAAACGGGAAAACATCTCGATATGATTAATCCCATATTTGAATCTGCTTTATTATGCCAGCCAAATATAACTTCTTCTGATCTTTAATTTTTTTCATCATAAAAAGAAATGCAAACTACTGTACAAATAGTTACTAATGTTAGATCTCAAATTTTGTTTACTTTCCTGTTCCTAAATAGTTACCACACATGTGCTTAAGAAATGTAATTGGTAATGATGGTGGTTAGTTGTTTTATTTCTCAAGAATGTCGTCGATATCACCAACTATCTCAGAGCTGGGGTGTTACAATAGCAGAGAGCAAAAGAAAGTGCACTGGTCCATTTTAGAACATGTCCCCAAGTACCTAGAGATTGTAAGTAGTTAGGGATTGAAGTGTGCCTAACTAGACAATGGCAGATTAGTTGTCCACCAAGTTGTCATGGTGGTGCTGGTTGCTCTCAGGACTGTAGAATTAAGAGAATTAAGCACAAACAACTTGAGGTTGTAAAAATGAGTTAGAAACTATTCCCACCAGCAATACTGCTGTCCCAGTTTTCACAAATGTCATTGTTATAAGCAGCAAACCCGCACACTGAGGGCCACAAGGGTCACTATGTGTGGTTATCTTTAACACCTTGTTAGTTGTTACAATATTACAGAGAATTAGTTACTTTATGAACACACATCTCGTTCACATGTACCAGCACTTCTGTAACATATTGGGTTCAATTTTCAACAACAGACATATATAATGTCAACTTGTCATCACTGATCTTATCTTTCCAAATAAGGCTAGCAGTTTGGTGTACTGTTGATGTTAATATTTTTCATGGCAGGCTCTTGCTAAGGAACTTGTAAGATCTAGACGTGCTGTTAATCGTCTTTATGAAAACAAGGCTCAACTAAATTCAGTATCAATGCACCTTGGAGAAATTGTCGGTATGGCTTTTTTTATAAGTTTTTGTACTTTTGGTGTCTGATGTTGTCCATAAAAGTGTCATTTTAATTTCTGGAAGAGTGATTCTGTTAGTTAACATTCAAAGGCATGCCCTTCTACTTTCTTGGGGATAAGTAATGCAGTATCAATATTCAATACATCTCCCATAGTGTTTTTAAATGTTCTTTGTGTGATTGCAGCACCTCATAAAATGAAATCACATGTTATGCCATTTGAATTTGGGTGTGTGCTAAGTTCGTTTTGCTGCAATCGCCCTGCAAACTTACAGATCAAACAGTACCATAAATTAACAAAATCACAATTGGCAGCACTGTATTTCGTTTTCACCCTTGTAAAATGTAAATCCTCTTTTTAAAGAATTAAGCTGCATCCTATTTCATTTCATCGTTTCCTTGGGCTACGGAGTGGTGCTCTCACTTTATGCCTTACATTACCATGTTTTACAAACTGGTCATCTCTGCGAATGTAATTTTCAGCAACTGCAAGAACAGTAGGTCATCTGTCCAAAAGCACTGAAGTGATGAAAATTGTTAACAACCTAATGAAAGCTCCAGAGCTGGCTGCCACGATGCAAGAATTTAGCAAAGAAATGACCAAGGTAATATTGTGCATTTCTTCTTGTTCAAAAGATTTAAACTTAGTGGTGATAACTGAAACTAACATTTTAATGTTGACTCCAGGCAGGTGTGATGGAAGAGATGGTGAACGAAGCAGTTGATTCAGCTTTGGACTCTGAGGACATGGAGGAAGAAATCGAAGAGGAGGTTGACAAGGTTCTTGCTTCAGTAGCAGGGGAGACTGCCTCCCAGCTACCAGATGCTGCCAGGACACAGAAGATACATGAGGCTTCAACAAGCAGGGTTCCAGAAGAGGTAACTAACCCTTAAGTTGGTTGACATGTATGTGAACATTGAACATTGCAAAGGAGAAATGTATGGCATTCAAGAAGCAATTGGATGGAAAGTGTATTTTGGGAGTATTTTCACTTGAGATAGTATCTTTGGTCACAAGCTATTGATGTGGCTGTTTGAGTTTATTTTCATCGTGGATTCTATGACTGGTTGTAATAACATTTCTCTTTTCCTTTATTTGTTTTGCAGCGACAAGCTGTTGCAGAGGGTGTTGACGACGACGAGGAAGACCTAGAAGAGATCAGGGCACGGCTTGCTAAAGTGAGGTCGTAAATCATATATACATCTCTGAGCCTTCTAACCTGGGGAGTAGGGGAGTCCATGGCTCATTAAATATGGCGCCCAAACCTGTGTATTGTGAATTGAGTTGATAGTAGTGCAGATTTTTTTTTTTTTAACTGGCAGTGTATTGTTTGTTGTATAGTAAGCAACGCGACAAAAGCGGCATGGAATATCAGAATATGGATAGCGACATGTTTCTGATTTGATGAAGGGATGTACTCATACCCAGATTTATTAGCAGGAAAAGAAAGGGCTGGATAATGGCGTTTGTGTTGAACAAATGCGTGTCCCATCTAGTCTTTCGTTATCAAATGTCGCGTGTAAGAGAACTGTGCACACACTGGAGCTAAGCCGCGCTGTTGCTGCCTTGCTGGTTTCAACTTCCAACTGAACTCGTTCGCTACTTGACTTGTTTTGTTTGCTTATAAAACAAGGATTGATATAGGTGTCCTGATTAGTTGATTACTGAGCTAAGCGATGATATTTGTATGATCGTCTAGTCTAGGTGTGTTGGTCCATTCAAGCTTGATAGAGCTGATGCTTAAAACTATTTTTAGCTGGCTTTTCCAAATCTTGACATGACATGGCGGGCAGGGCATGCCGGCAGGCATGGCAACGGCAGATGTATCTTCTGTTTGGTTAAAAAAAGGGGGAAATTTGAAGATTGCTATTATAATTTTGCAAAATTGAAGATATACAATCTTGACCCACATGTCATTGAATCATGTGAGTCCCACATGTCAATGAGATACCAGTGGTAAGTCTCCACCAACTTTGCAAAGCAATCTCCACCGCAAGCACACAAAATTCACTGGGATTACCTCCCGAAACCTGACGCTAACATTATCGCAAAAAAAAAAAGAAACCTGACGCTAACACGACATGGCGTTTGATTTTTAGGTTCATGGAATTGGAATGCATAGCACACAGCACAGCACAGCAAACCCACTTTCTGCTAGGTCCTTGTTCAGTTCGTAAATGTTAGAAAAAGTTATAACTGTAGCATTTCGTTTGTATTTGGCAAATATTGTCTAATCGTGGCCCAAATAGGCTTAAAAGATTCATCTCGTGATTTACAACAAAACTGTATAATTAGTTATTTTTTCACTAACATTTAATGCTCCATATATACGGATAAAAATTAATGTGATGGAGAGAGAATGGAAAAACTTGCAAGAATTGAACAAGGCCAGGTCGCTCTTTGCTTAGGCCTTGTTTAGATGGGGAGAGGAGAGAGATTGAAAAGTCCTGTAGCACTTCGTTTTTATTTGGTAAATATTGTCCAATCGTGGCCCAACTAGGCTCAAAAGATTCGTCTCGTGATTTACAACCTAACTATGCAATTAGTTATTTTTTTATTTATATTTAATGCTCTTTATATGCGGCAAACAATTTGTGAGAGGAGAGAGATTGAAAAATCTGTAGCATTTCGTTTGTTTGTGGTAAATATTGTCCAATCGTGGCCCAAGTCCAGGCTCAAAAGATTCGTCTCGTGATTTACAACCAAACTAAAAGCAATTAGTTATTTTTTTATTTATATTTAATGCTCTTTACATGCGGGTGCAAATTGATGTGATGGAGAGAGTGTAAAAACTTGCAAATCCAATGTGCATCTAAACAAGGCTTTAGGTTCTCAAATCTCAAACCACTATCTGACAGGTGGACCCAGCCCAACGAGAAAAATCTAGCAATGCGGCGGTTGACTTCTCGCGCTATCTTTCTTCTATCTGAAGGCAGTCTACTATTGTGCGCATCACCCTTCACCCCCCACACTCTCCGCCCTCGCTTCTGATTTACCGATTCACCTCCCCCACGCCACCGCCACCAGTCGCCGGACCAGCCATGCGCCCCGCCCGCCAGCTACTCCTCCCTCTCCTCCTCCTGACCATCGCCGCCGCCGCCGGTTCGTGGGAGGATGGCCATGCGAGCATCCTCCGCCTCCCGTCCTCGTCCCCGCGGCGGTCTCCCCGCTCCGCCGCCGTCGACCTGATCCGCGCGCTCAACCTCCACCCCGCCGACGCCTCCCAGCCGCGCTCCACCTCCGGCGTCGAGGGCGCCCCCCCCCCGCGGGGACCCTCGTCGAGAGGCCCATCCGCCTCGCGTCCTTCGCGAACGGAGGCGACGCCGGCACGTCGGTGGAGGACCTCGGCCACCACGCCGGGTACTACCGCCTCCCCCAACACCCACGACGCCAGGTGAGCGAGCTTCCCCGTCTCCTCCGTCCTCCTCCTCCTTTCGGCCGTGTTACCTGCGAGGACCTGCGAGGACCCCTCCCTTCCTGACGCAGCGACCCATGTCTCGCTTGTCCCGTGTAGGATGTTCTACTTCTTCTTCGAGTCGAGGGGCCACAAGGACGACCCCGTGGTGATCTGGCTCACGGGCGGGCCCGGCTGCAGCAGCGAGCTCGCGCTCTTCTACGAGAATGGCCCCTTCAACATAGCAGACAACTTGTCGCTCGTCTGGAATGATTTTGGTTGGGACAAGGTACGTATCCTACTGCTGCTTCTGCGCTCCCCGATCCGTATCCTACTGCTGCTTC